>JBBBVU010000014.1:1420109-1431783 GCA_037177055.1 Atherinosoma microstoma
TCCATCAGACTTCTACACCTGTCCACAGGTATTCTGGCCCACTGTTCATCAGCAAAGTGCTCTCATTGGTCCAGGACTGTTTCATTTGTTTTTTTTTATGATTTTCTTTCAACTCTTTCAAATTAAAAACAATGTTTTATTTCACTAAATTATAATTTAGCTAATTTTTATTTATGATTACTTTTTTCAGTCTTCAGTTATTTGAGTGGCTATTGAGAATTTTGTCTTTTCTTTAATGGAAGGGGATGAATCATTTTGAGGATGACATTAATATGTCACTTTATCCAATGTGAAGCATAATGATGCCTGACAGTGTTCTGTATGTTTACCTGAGTCACTTCTACACTCATAAATAACACCAGGAAGACCTGACATAATGCCGGTATACAGTATGACGCCTTAAGCATGAGACCAAGCTGGAAATGTTCATGTCAGCGGTGATCTCCGAGTATTCTCTGAGCTGCAGAACATTTTCAGCTTCATGGCAGGATTACATCGTAGCTGTACTTGTCCTCATTTGCATTTGTTGTGTCAGTGTCACTCTGTTATCCATCCTGTTATTCTGAATGTACTGTATGTGTACATCGGAGGGCAACAGCCCGCAATAAGATAACACTGGCTTTATCAAAACATTCACGCATACTCGAGCAGATATACTGTACAACATGGGCATGCAGATCTCTGTAGACATATTTACATTCTTATTGGTTTAGATGTACACACACACACACACACGAAGAATTTGATAGAATACTTAAATTACCAAAGACATAATATTAAATGAGGGTAAATATCAGATATTAGAAAGAATTTCTGCTTATTCAAGCTTGGGTCACAGAGGCAACAGGTTTAGGAGGAAGACCCAGACATTCATCTCCACAGCGACACATCTTCAGCTCCTCCTGCTGTACCGAGGCACTCCCAGTTCAGAAGGAATATATAATCCTTCCAATGAGTCCTGGGTCTGCCTGTGGGGTCTCCTCCCAGGACAGGGGTGTCACTCATTTTAGTTCAGGGGCCACTTACAGCATAAATTGATCTCAAGTGGGCCAGACCAGTGAAATAATGGCATAAAACTCCCAATTTATCCCTTTTTTTTTTTTAGCACAAATAAATACATTATTAACTATCCTTTTAGAAAATATCATGAACAACCTCAAATTTCTTGAGAAAAAGGTTTTAAAGTTTAAAAAAGGCACAAAACATTTAATCCCAGGTATCTTGAACAAAAAACTGTGTTTCATATTCTGATTAGAATAATTTGTCAAAATCTAGAAGTTATTTGATATAAAATACATTTTCACTTACATGTATTAATCCTTACCTCACCACACAAGCTGAGTGATTTTTATTAAAAAATACATCTTTATTTATAGCACTTTTCATGCATTGTGTAGTCATGGCAACAAGTCAGCCCAACCCACCCACTGAAACAATAAGAAAAGGCTATCGTGAGGAAAAACTAGAGTATTAAAAATGATATTACACAAATAAAAACATTAAAACCAAAAGATGAAAGAAAAATAAGTTCATACAAGGAAGAATGAAAATAAATTAATAAAATAATAAATAACCAGAGTAAAACAATCAAACATCTAAAACAGTGATTCTTAACCATAGGGCTGCAGGCCATGCTTGGGTCTCGAGCGCCACCTGGAGGGTCGCAAAAATATTTCACTTTTTTCGATGGTGGGCCGCGAGGGCCGTAAAGGCTGCTCGAGAAGTTAAATTGCAATACAGCCTCCCACCACTTGGTGGCGGTAAACTGTCCATTAGTTGTTCAACAAACCCCAATAAGCAGAAAAAGACACTCAGCTAGCAGCTAGCATGAAGCAAAAGTTATGAAGAAGTATTTAAAACTAATAAATGAAGACAAAATGTGTCCCCAACCCCCTGAAATGCAAAAATATTGCGCGCGAACAATCGAGAGGTTTGTATGGAGTGTTAGCTAACGCCAGCTAGCAGTGATACACTGAAGTCTTCAACACAGCATCTAGAAACCAAACACCAACATGGAGGGAAAGCTAACGCTAGCTAGCATCTAGAAACCAGACACCAACATGGAGGGAAAGCTAACGCTAGCTAGCATCTAGAAACCAGACACCAACATGGAGGGAAAGCTTGTGGAATTTTTAACAAACAAAAAAAAAGAATGAAAATTAGCTACAGATAAAAAAAACGTTTGTCATGTCTACCAACCCTTAATAAAATTGTAAGAATAGTTTATTAAATACATGAACTAACTGTCATTAAATATTTTATATATATTTAAATATTTGATTTATCGATAAATTACTTCTATTTTACCTCATTTGAACCTATTATTGTTTGAATATATTTCATCACTTCATCATTTTATTGATCAAATTGCCATGTTTTTCCATCAGTTTTTATCAAAGTCCCCTTTTTTTGCTGTTGTAAAATCTAAAACATATGTTGTGTCTGTAAGCCTGATTTGATTATCAACATATCAGGCCCCTTGTTTTATGTAGAGTGTCACATACATGTGATATATGTGATCTCATTGCATCATGTCATACTTTACAAGCTTTTAGCTGTTAAACTGTAGGCAGATTTTGTTTAGTTATTGAATATAAATTATACCAAGAATGAGCCTAATTAAACCAGTGTTTGAATGGACCCCAGACCACTTTGTACTGGAAAAGTAGGGCCCCAGTGCATAAAAGGTTTAAAGCCCCTGATCTAAAACATGTTTCCCAAGATTGTGTCTAAGAAAATTCATCCCGTGGACCAGATTGTACCATCTGGTGGGCCGGTATTGGCCCCCGGGCCTTATGTTTGACACCCCTGTTCAAGGGGGTGTTGGAAAATTGGCGCATCTAGTGTTAAAAAAATTTCTTGGATCTAGGCGGTGATCCGGATCACCCCCCCCCCCAAAATCTAAACAGTTGTTCCTTCGACCATTACGGAGAATCCTTGAAAATATAATAAAAATCCATCCATTGCTTTCTGAGTTATGTTGCTAACAGATATATTGCCACACCTTGGCGGAGGTTAAAATAAAATAAATGAGCTCACTAAAGAAAAGGGAGTCTTTGGGGATCCTACCATGGGCTGCTGCCCCCAACCACACAGCCCTTAGCATCATGGGGGTGTTTAAACATCTGCACCACGATAAGGCAATGATTCTGCAGAGTAATCCTTCGAACACTCGCTGGCAAAAATATTTACTGTCTTTGATGAGCACAGCGGGTAACGTATTGACACAGAAACACTATAAAGATTAGAAAAAGAAAAAAAAGCAGCAGAGATTCTGCATTTGTGTGTGAAGTTCTCTGTTTGGGAGGGTGGAAAAAGCAGTGAATTTGAGACTGCAGTTAACAAAGAAATGCACGCGCACACAGGCAGCATCAATCAAGTGGCGATAAATTTGCTCTCTCAGCTCAGTTTACACCCACACATCTTGATTTCCTGCTCACCGCAGGCACGCACACGTAAATTTGCCATCTCAGCTCACACCTCCAGATCTCAGGGAAAAAGATGGCGGGTCCCTCATCACTGATGCTGCACATGCACACAATACATTCCTTCTGATCTCACACCAACACAGGCGGGGTGAGACGATCTAAATGAAGTAAAATTCACACGATGGTGCGCAGGTTTTAGTTGTTTTTTTATTTTGTTGTTTTTTGTATACACACACCTCTTTAATGATTTATAATAATTCATGACACTTTCTGTCCCATTGTTCTGCCATGTGATTGGTTGATTAGATGTATTAACAAGCAATTGAACAGGTGGACCGGATAAAGTGGACGGTGAGTGTATACTATAACACTTTCAACCCAGCACTGTGTACATCCTGGATACCTAAATATTAGGTTCATTTTACCTTTATTTTAGCAGCTCATCATCAGTGTCCTTGTTTATTTATCGGATGTGTTTGGGGCCGTACTCTAAGCACAGGATCATGATTGTGTATTTTACGGTTGTGACAGAATCCAGATCTAATAACAGCTGTGTCTGTCCTCTGTTTTATATTTGCTGACAATTGCTTTGAGTTGAGCAGAAAAGACTCCCAGCTCACTAAGATGGCTATTGTGTAGACTGTTGGGAGTTGTGGCATAGTGCTTTTTTTAATCACAAAACATTTATTTTCCATTGTAAAGTCGGAAAACTGATATCAGATTAACTTCCTGACATGATTGTGAGAATGTATAACTTGCTTACAGTTCATGTACAAAGCTTTCCATCACCTACTTCCTGCCAATATCCAGAACCTTTTTTCTCACAGAGACCAGCCATATGGCTTAAGATGATTTAGGAACTTTGTAGTTCCAATGGCAAGAACCATCAGGAGAAGTTTTTCTATGTCTGTGTGTGGTGTTAAGTTGTGGAACAGTCTGGGACTTGAACTAAAGCAATGTCAAAGCATTTACCATCTCAAATCCCTTTATAAACAGACTGTCTGGTCACAGTAGAGATTGTGCGGTTTAATTGAATATTATGTTGTATGGACAGTCGGATTAGCTGTTACTTACCCTTGTGGTATTCAGTTTCCATAGCTGGTATTTCATATTTCATCTTTACTGTTAGGTACCCTTGTGGTGTTCCCGTTACCGTTTGTGGTATTTGGAAATCATTATTTTCTGTGGTGATATTACTGTATAAATACGAGAAAGTAAACACGGTATTAACTATGTGCATCATGCAAACTGTTTGTTGATGCGATTGTTCAAAGAGGATTGAAGAAGGAAGCAGCTTTTCTGTTTGTTTTTTTCCTTTTTTTTTGGTGAATGTATTATTATTGTTATTGTTATTATTACAATTGGGATGGGGTTCAATAAGTTCTGCTTTACCCGACTCCTTTTCCAGCTTTAACGTGTAGTTCTTGCTTTATGTGGTCTGATCGTGTTTGGAATGACTGTGCAGCTATTGTTCTGCATCTTCTCTTGTTTAATCCTTAACATGCAAGTTGCTTGAAATCTGCTTGAATTTGCTTGCTTGTTTGAAATAAAATCTTTGAGTTGTATTATCGAGAATAAAGTCTAAATGCTGAGAATAAAACTGAAAGCGAGTTTATGATGTGGTGCGCCTGTTGGCTTCCATCAACACAAAACATCAATACAGCCTCCATCCAACAACGGATAGAGATGTTTTACGGCCTCAGCTGATCCGAAGAATGCACCTGCCACCATGTGGAACGTTTGTTGTGGAAATGTGTGCACACCCACCTGAGCTGCACACCTTCAGGATCAAACTGCTTCATCAACTGACTTTCTGCTTCCCATGATACAACACATCCTCTCTGTATTGCACGCAGGTGTTACCATGGATACTCTCGCATCTATCCATCACCAACCATTTCAGCTTGCTGGAATGCCTCCAAGTTTGTGTGGCTTCTCCCTCTGAACGGATGCAATCTTTATGACATACACAATGTTACTTAAACATATTCTGAAATACAATATCTACTATTAGAAGACTAAAATTCAGTTCCTATGCAGGTCTATAATACCATTCCCTTGTTTAATTGTGATATTAAAGTTACTGTTACGTTGCTTTTCAGAAGCAGTTTGCAAGGTTTTACTTTTACTTTCAATCTTCTAGTTTCATCTGTACTGCCTGGGGCAGCATTCATAACCAAAACAAAAAAGATTGTTTAACCCTTTGAGCCCTGTGCCTGTTTTAAGCCTCTGCTTGAAAATTGCTGCATACCCATCATTAAATGAGTGTCTCTGCAACTGTAAGGTCTATTTGGATACTTTTGGAGTCATAGTAAAGGGAATACTTGTGAAATTTGTTAAGTTGTGTAAATATCAGTGTATGAATAAATAAAAAAGGCACAGGGCAAAAATGGAAAAAGGTTTCAGGCTTGTTTAAAAAAAAAAAATGTACATGAATATCCCTTTAGGATAATGCTGATGTAGCTCTAAACTTTTAACTAATCGTAGTACAACATGTGAGCATTATCTGAGTTAAAGAAGATTTAGAGAGGACAGTTCAGGCGAGGTCTCCAAAATTTTGTCACAGATTGGCACCATCTGTTCTCAACATGCCCCAATTACGGACCTTAGGTTTAAAAAGGTTCACATATTACTGTCTTCACCATACAAGGTTGATTTTAAAGGTTGTGGTCATGTCCTTGATTAGGTTAGTCCTACCTGTAGTGGTTGGAAAGGGGAGCTCCCATTGAAAGAAGAGACAAAGCATCAGAGAAACATCATCTTTCCTCATGCATGTAGAAAATGAGCCTTTGACCCGAATGTTCTGACTAAATAGTGTTTCTGTGAGTATTGTCTTGGTTTCCACGCTACTATTTGGAGTGTAGGTCTCTGTACTACTTCTGATCAGCAAAACTACACTACATATTGTATCTGTTTCGTTTGTGAATAAAAAAAACATAAACAAGGCTGCTAATGTTCATGTGAATCACCAACGCTAACCGTAGTGAGATTGAAAAATGACACTTCAATACCCAGCAGCTAAAGAAAGTGATTTAGACCCTGTCCTACGTCATTCTCCCTGTCCTGGCTTCTAACCATTCACCAGCCATACCTTCCCATTGTACCCACCTGCCTGTTCGCTCCCCACCTAAGGCTCAGGACCTCTACCAAGAGCCAAGGTATAATCAATCGATCAAATCTTGTCCTGAAAGATTCTTCTATCAGGCTTTTAAATGCCAGCAACAGTGGTTAGTGTGGGGTCTTATATCTATTTTCATTCATTTTTTTCTTCTACACTTGTCACTTTATTATAAATGGTGATACTGAAACACTTCATGGCTGGATCCCGACGATGTTGAGTCCTGCACATTGACTTTAGTAGGATGTATAATGTATGTGTGGATAATGTCCTGTCCCTTGCTGCGACCCATGTCTGCAAACTGAATTGCCCCTTGGGGATGAATAAAGTTTTCTGAATCTGAGCTACTTCCACCTTTACCTTCCTCTTATATATAAGTTTTCATATGTTCAATAAATATTCAGCATGTATTATTGGCAGGACGAAGGAGGGCCAGGGCAAGGTTTGAGACCCAACCTCCCAGGAGAGAGTCATGTGTGCTGACCATTCAGCCAAAGGGATATCCCTGTGGCCAAGTTGCCTCCGATTGATCATGCGCCCTGGCTTAGAGTGACAGCACTTCAACTGTCACATCTCTCCCCCTCTTTCCACAAGCACATCCTCGTGCTCTGCGCAGGCTGCCACCCGTTAGGAATCCATGGAACCACCACTAGTGCTACATGGATCCTGCCGACAACGCCAGAATGTGGCAGGATGGAGGGCCAGGGCAAAATTAAGGTCAATTCAACCAAAAACTCTTGAGTAGCATCAAGAGATCTGTTTATTTTAATCATCTATTTTGTTACCATGGCTGCCAGGGTGGTGCCCTGGAGGTTTTATTAATTGATAAAACGTAATTACGCTCCAGATACAAACAATCTAATCAGTTCTAGACGAAGCTTGTCGTCATATTACTAAGTGAGTAATTGCAAGGGCTGATACGCATCATTAAGAATGTCACGGGGTGTTTCTACAAAGGAAAATGAGCTTGAAGGCAGTTCTTTAGAGATATGTTTATTTTCTCTGTTGTTTTGCACGAAGTGAAGAGAGATTTCCCCGCCTTTGGGACTTGGGGGACCTCAGCCCGTCTTTTACTGGCCCGGATCCACAATCATCTTCTGCTCATGGCAAAGGTCTTTGATGCCAATGGAATTTTGAACAGTTTCCATCCATCTTCTCAGGCAATTAGAAAACTGCCTTGTCATCTCTGTTTAGGGGGCTTTGCTCGGCGAACCAAACCCGGTTGAGTGATTCTTTCTAGCCCCTAGCGTTGTATGCGCCTCTGTGATGTCGTGTTTGTTTGTGTACATCAAGCTAACATCACTGCATGTCATGAGAACTTAGCTGAGAACACAGAATGAAAACAGGATGATCAAAAATTATAAAATGGCCAATATTTTCTCTTTATTTTGACAAAAACAAAGCATGACTCGGTCTGAGAAGCAGAAAATATCGTCTTCAAACTCAAAAAGAAGACTTGAAAGGAAAGTCAGGTATGAAAAGATCCCAGAGCCAGCCATGCTGATAATCACGCTGAGTGAAGTCAAAGAGCTTTCAGATGAAACCACCATGTCGACAAGCACTTCACAAAAACCCAGTTTGTAGCCGAACTGTTTGAGTCTCCTGCAGGAGAATCTGAGGAGAAGCCTGTAATTGCACATGCCGCAGGCCTGTTGTTGTAAGAGCAAGATGGCTCACATGCTTCACCGTCAGCGTATGTGTGTGTGGTACTGTGTTCTTGAGAGAAGAGTCAATTTATTGCTAACTGGCACTGTCTCGTGGGACTTGTGTGTCACTATGGCAACAACTGCAGACAAAGATCAGGGTGAGCAAGCGATAAGACACAGAAGGAAACAGGGGGACGTCACTGTAAGGGTTTCTCTCCCTTTTTTTTATGGCTCCTGGTTGTTGAAGGTTAAAGTTTGAACATACAATACAGTTAACATTATGAAGTGTATTAAACTTGAGGAACAAATGCTCATGTAGCGAATGTTTCACAAATGGGAAATTTCCCACCGGTCGGCCTGCATGTGAGTGAGATAATTACTGGAGAAACCGTTTCACCTTGAGTGATGCAATGAATTTAAAATGTTGCCTTTGCTACAGAAAGAAAGAAATTGTTATTCACTGGATGACACAGATGAAGATAGCTCAGATCAGCTGTGATGGGTAGATGGCTCCGGGATAGTCTGACATCCCACTTCAGGCCCACTGGGCCGGCATTTTATGCAAGTTAATTGATGTAAATGGTGAGGTTCATGGGTTAAAATGAAAAATTTCACAAGTTAAAATGTTTTTTTTATTTTAAATGTTCAGACATGGTCATGAAATCAAACTGAATCTTTGCCAGTTTCTTTGTTGTATGCATGCAACCCTGATTCCTAAAAGATGCGATGCTGTTGTGTGAATAAAACCAGAATGCAATGATTTGCAAATCAGAATATCAGAAAAACATATCAGAATGAGATGTTATATGAAGGCAACAACATGCCTAAAGAAGCAGATGGAGGAACATGTTGCAGCTGATCAGGTTAGGTCAGTGAAAAAGAAGAGCACCTTAGAGAGGCGAAGCCTCTCTGTAGTAAAGATGGACGGAAGTTAAGCAGTCTGTAAAACATATCTTTAGAACGATGTTTCTCAGCATTAAAACCAGACATGATTCTCTATGGAAACCACTGCATGGACTCAGGAAGACTTCTAGAAATCATAGTTCACCCTGAAAAACACAAATGCAGGTTCTGTCATGCAAAACCACATGTGAACATGATCCAGAAACACTGGCTTCTTCTTTGTAACCAATGCTCATGTAACATGGAAGAAATCCATGTGGTGAGATGAATTAAAATTTTAAGTTCTTTTGGAAATTGTGGATTTTGTGACCTTTGAACTACAGAGCAGAGACCATAATGCTCATTATCAGTGTGGAGCATTAGAACTAGGGATGGGCGATACCCACATTTTTCCCCTCTATATAATAACCATTAGTTTATGGTACTTTTTCATCGATACCGATAAATACTTTTTACCACTTAAAGAAAAATTGTGCAACGTGCATTAATATCTTCATTGCAAAGGCTGTATGAAATATATATAAAACTGAACATAAATACTTGAAATAAAATAATTTTAAAACAATAATTATGAGTAAATAAAACAAAAAAGATAAAAATGAATGTTTAAATGATTCATTTTTATCAGATTAAAATAAGATTATTCACATTTATTAAATAGAAAATAAATATGTGAAAGTAATGATAAATGTAATAAAACATAATGTCCAATAACCTGCATTAAACCAGTAAAAAATATCAAAAGAAAAGCTCATCATCACTAACAGCAGTATCGGCATCATAATGACATCTGATTGGCTGCCATAATCATGTGACATAGATGGAAAACACTGTGGCTTTACAGGCACTTTCATTGCCTAAAACTCTCAGAAGTGAAAACAAAAGGTATGTTTAGTATCAGAAGAGAGGCATCTCCTTATTCAAAAACGTATCGAATACAATATTTTGACTGGCTGATATCGAAGTATCGACTCCAGAGTATTGATACGGCCATCCCTAATTAGTACCTATGGAGCTGACGTGAACATCTGGAAAGATTCCATCATCTAAGACTCATGTCCAGGTTTTAAAGCAACATCGGCTCCCATCAGCGCCTTTTTCAGGGAAGGCCTTGCATATTTCAGCAAGACAAAGCTAAACATCTGCATCTATTTCAGCAGCATGGCTTACCTTGCAACCTATTGGCAACCTTAGCAGGCGCTGCTCGAGTGGCGACTGTTGTAGCAGCTATCTTTTTAGTATTTATTCTTCTTTCTTTCTACTTATTTCTTATTTATTTTTTCGTCTGGTGTTCTTCTTGCATTGGTGTTTTTACTTATTCTGTTTACGAGCGTGTTCGGGGACCCCATGCGTAACCACGGTCGCATTGTTTACACCCGGGACCAGCTGTTAGCATCCCGTAGCATGTCGATGCTAACCGGTGCAAAGCCTGATCTTCCCCGCGAGCTGAAGAGAAGGAAGCGAGGACGACGTGCCGGTGCAGCACTGCGAGCTAAGAAGAGACGCTACAGACCTGTCCTTCCATCCATCATTATGGGGAATGTAAGATCTTTGACCAATAAGATGGATGAGCTAGCGGCGTTGACCCGGCATCAGAGGGAATTTCGGGAGAGCAGCATCATGCTGTTTACTGAGACATGGCTAACGGAGCTGACACCGGACACGAACGTCACGCTGGATGGATTTCATCTGCTACGGGCGGACAGGACAAGGGAGAGTGGTAAAAGGAAAGGAGGAGGGCTGGCAGTGTATGTCAACGATAGATGGTGCAACCCTGGGCACATCACTGTTAAGGAGAAACTCTGCAGCAAGGACATTGAGCTGCTAGCGGTTAGTATGAGACCATACTATCTGCCGAGGGAACTCTCGCATGTTATCGCGATAGTGGCGTATGTTCCCCCCTCTGCTACCGCTGAGGTGGCCTGTGACGTCATCCACTCAACTGTGAGCAGGCTGCAGACACAGCACCCTGATGCCCTCCTTCTCATCTCTGGGGACTTTAACCATGCCTCTCTGTCCTCCACTATGCCCACATTCACTCAGTATGTCACATGCTGCACTAGGGACAATAAAACACTGGATTTACTGTATGCTAACTCCAAGGATGCATACAGCTCATCACCTCTCCCCCCCCTGGGAAGATCTGACCACAACCTGGTACGTCTCCTGCCTGTGTACAAACCTCTTGTCCACAGACAGCCAGCGGTCACACGCACTGTGAAGAGATGGTCTGAGGAGTCTGTGGAGGCTCTGAAAGACTGTTTCGACACAACGGTGTGGGAAGAACTCAGTGACTCTCATGGGGAGGATATTGACAGCCTCACCGACTGCATAACGGACTATATTAACTTCTGTGTGGATAACATCGTACCCACCAAGTCTGTACGGTGTTTTCCAAACAACAAACCCTGGATTACTCCCGACATAAAGGCTCTGCTTAAGGAGAAGAAGAGGGCCTTTTTGTCGGGCAACAAAGAGGAGCTGAAAGCTGTGCAGAGGGAGCTGAGGAGGAAGATCAGGGAGGGCAAAAACAGATACAAGAAGAAGATGGAGGAACAGCTGCAGCAGAACAACATCAG
>JBBBVU010000014.1:1455263-1466438 GCA_037177055.1 Atherinosoma microstoma
CACACACACACACACACACACACACACACACACACACACACACACACACACACACACACACACACACACACAAACTGTATGTATGAAATATGTTTGTTCTCTTTCTATAGTATCTCAGCAACTGTCTTTATCTCTCCTTACAGATGCATTCTGTCTTCCTCACACACACCTTCCTGGTGATGTTTTACACCTCAAGGAGTGTGTAACAGGCCTTTATCCATCACTAAGGGATTAGTTTCAGACTGATATCACAAGGAAGAGTGGAGTAGTGGGAGATGGGGTGAGATAGAAAAACCAAATAAAGAGGAATTGGTAGATTTGGTGAGAGTAAGGCCCAAAGGATGGAAATAAGGGAGAGTCAAGGATGAAGACAAAAGATTGTTATGCACACAGGAAGGAGAGATGAGAACCTGAAAAAGGAGATAGATGATGACTTAGTGGGTAATGCTCTCATTCTGGGGTATCAAATAATATAATCTAGTAAAAACATGTAGTCATTACATCGGCTAGAAGCCAGGAATAAACATTGCCCTCTAAACAACCCACAGAAAAACCATTTAAATCTGTTGCTGAATTTTAAGGCAGTTTTATCTAAAATAAACTTTTATCACAACATGTTGGGTTTTTTTTATGTATGCAACCATTCCCACATATGCTGAGTATCTTTAAGTCTGAAATTGAATGTATTATGTGTGTACGTTTGACCTGTTAGCTGCTACAGGAACATTAACAGATGGTGAATGACAAGAGCGGGAGACTCTTGTTTTAAATGTTTTCAGTGGGTTTTTTTAAATTGTTTTATCGTTTTACTGCTATTGTTTCGGATTTTACTTTGCACTTTATCTTATTTCTGTGTTCAGCACTTTGTTTCAACTGACGTTGTGTTAATGTGCTCTATAAATAAAATTGAGTTGAGCTGAGATGTTCATTATGTTCTTTGGAAAAAGTCGAGCTAGCAATGAAGGCGGATGGAAACCGTTAGTTGAAGCATTTTAGTCTTGTTGGTCAATGGTCAGTGTATCTTTATACTGAAAAACACACATCTTCTTTTGAGGCATTCTGTTAGCTCATGTTTTTTTCCCTCCATTTCTAAAAGCTTCATTCCAGCTTTTCATCAGTCTCCTAGCTGGCCTGTGGCTGGAGGGTTTAGAGCTTTCCACCATTACCCTTTTGACCATTAAGCCATTCGCACTATGGATCTGATCCACCTTGAGTAAATAGCTAGTGGCAGCCAAGGCCTCTTCTCAGTGCAGGCTTCTCAACAGGTGGACTTTGTTCAGCTTTTTAGTTCATTGATACTGAACTGCTCTATTTGAGTGATTCTCACATAACTAGGTCACAGCTATCAAAGTGCTCAGAGAGTGGACATCTGCACTTTCTTTTATCCTTCCTCAAGATGTTTCAGATGGTCATTTCCATGCCTGGAAAACTTAATTTTCCTTGCTGGAAATGACCAGCTAAAGGCAGCTGCATGCTTGTATGTGTGTAACCACATGCTGGAGTCCTTGCATGTTTATTCCATGTTCACATATAAGCTGCTTTGTATACAGAAAAGAAGCATCCTTCTATGTGGGGAGCTGGGGAGGAGACTCCACTTCCCTCAGGTTATCCAAACGTCTCTGAGGCCCCACCGGGTTTTGTGGTCAGAGGATCCCAAGAAGATCAAACTGATTGAACTGACGGTCCCATAGGTAAGACGGATGTGAGGAGGCCTCAGAAAGGAAGACTACAAAGTACCAGGGCTCTATCCAACAATGTAGGGACAAAGGATGGCAGGCCTGGCTGTTCCCAGTCGAGGTTGGGTGCAGGGGCTTCTCGGCACAGTTCTGTGTGGAACAAACTCACAGCACTGGGAGTAATGGGAAGAGAGAGGAAGTCAGCAACCCGTCAGTTGGGGGAGGTAGTGGAGAGAGCCACTACAGTCTTACCCGAAGTGACTGAAGTATAGAGCACCTAAGTGTACCAATAGCTGCACTGCCGTGACTACATAGGCAGATATGAAGAGATTGCAATTAAAGTTTGCCAAGGAACTCTCCACCCAGACTTCAGACATTTCTCAAGCAACAAAGAATTATCCAGACCTATAACAAAGGAACAGTAAATAGACAAAAAGTTTTCTAACAATTTACCAAAGGAAATGATTAGCCTCCAAATCCATCTGATGCATCAGGTTAACTATACATGAAGGTGTTTGCTTACATCCAATGGAAATTCCTTCATCTACCATTTACTGGTTAGCTTAACTCTCTCAGTGGCCAATCTTCTCAGTCGCATCAGATGAAGTTGTAGCTTGGACTTAAATTCTCATTCAACATGTTCATTATCTGTTCATATATTACCACGTCATTTTATTCTCCTCTAATTACCGATTTGTAGCATACTGTTCGACTACTGAATAGTTGTATTCAAAGACTGTTCTTCCATCCTGTTTGTTTTTTCATGATGATAGTGAATAACTATTTTCTTCCTGTCAGCTACTTTTCTAAACAATATGCATTAATTTTTCCATATCTTTTTATTCTTATCAATGCAGTATTGGTTTACCTTTGTAGTTTGTCCTAATCTAATTTCCCTTAATCCTCTAATCTTGTTTGCATTTATGACCAAAATCATGCATCTTTAACTCAATGTTTCATTAATCGATCATTCAGGCAGAAGCTCAGACAAAAATCAGATTTTTAATATACATTTTTTTTGTCATGACATGTTCAGATGCTCTCAGAATTCAGTACAATTTTAAGGCCATTCATTTAGGTCAGGCTCCATCAGCTGCTCCGTCAGCAGTCGTGCAGGGTGTATTTGTCTTCTTTCAACAAGTGATATCGCCAGCTGATTGCCTGGAGTGCACTCCTCCATCCAACCTAATTCTGTCTTCATCCTCTCCACCTTAATCTCTGAGATTTTAGGATGAAGTGGTATTCGTCATAGTACGAAGTGTATTAGAGCTTTTCTCAAACTCACTTCTTTCCTCTGGCCTTCAAAGGCCTTGGAGCCTGATTATAGATTCATTTTCGTCTCAGATTCTTCTCCACTGATGTTGCTTGGCAATTAAACGTGAATCCAGGGTGATTCTCCTGTCCTCCAAGCATCCTGCTGGCTCATTCATCTACTCTGGTCCTCAGTGGTCCTCAAGTCTTAACTCTCCTCATTCTGCTCTAAGACTTCTGAGCACTCATTTCTCTCCTCACCGCTTTGCTTTTTGCAAACTCATTTCTCCCCTAAAGACCTACATTGGCCTTCAAGCCCATATTCAAGCTCAATCAATTGCTTTGACAGCCTGTAAGCATAAACCCGGGCTCATTCCCTTTTCTATCCCCCCTGCAAGGCTATTTTTCTTTTCTGGCCTTTAAGTCTTAGCACAGGCTCATTTTCTTCTTCTCTAACCCTTCCCTAGGCCAATTTCTCTCTTCTGGCCTCTTCACACCCTCAAGCCAGCAGAAAAGCTCTCCCCTTCTCTAAGCCTTCTACCGGCTCATTCCTTTTATTTTTATTGACTCCTCTTTCAATTGCATTCAGCTCCACTTTTTAGTCCGTAGATTGCAGGGTTTGCACATTGTTCCAGGCCTGATTTGCCAGCTAATTACATAATTCACAACAAGTTAATGCCATTTTTATCTTCCACCGGTTCACCTCAAGGGTGCATCCTCTTGTTCTGGAAACTAGTTCTTATCAAAGCCAGTGCATACTTTTAAGTTCACACATGGTTAAGATATTATGTTCTTGCTTTAAAATGATAATCCTGATCATGGTCCTGTTCAGAAAGAGTCTGATGTAAAGCTTCCCACCTAGACATCACTGTCTCAAAGACTAAGACTAAGGATATGAGAAGCAACACCGGCATGTTTCCTCCAGTGGTGATTAACGACCAGTCAGTGGAGTGTGTACATCAAAATAAATAATTGGGTATTGCTAATGATAATAAGCTGGCATGTGAACATTTTGATGCTGTGTGTAAAAAAAAATTACCAGCACCTTTATTTCCCTTCCAAGCTATGTTATGTTCATGTTAATTGAGCTTTAATGAGAATGTTTTATTAAATTCATCTTTATCTTTACTTTTATCAGTCAGTATGGTCTTCTTAACCTTAAAAACATAAAACAGACTTAAGGGTATTATGAGATTGTGTTGCAAAGTTCCAGTCATCACTTTAAATGACATTTCACTAATTTATAAATCGAGGGATTGGTCAGTTCATGCAGATCTGTCTCATGCTCTGATATGGATGTATTTGCTTTTCAGGGATAATAAAGATGACCTTGATTTTTCTTAATATGGCCTGAACACAAGCTCATTCTTCCTTCCTTTAAGCCTTCCTGAGGCTTGTGTGTCCCCTCTGGCCTCTGACAGCCCTCAAGCCTGCGTAGAAACTCTTTATCTCTTAGCCTTGCGTAGGCTCATTCCTTTCCCTGGCCTTGGATGACTATTAAGCCTGAACGCAAGCTCTCATTCCCCCCTTAGTCTATTTCCACTCCTCACTTCACATATGCTCAATATATAACATAACATCAGCCACCTCAACCCCTAACCTTCCATTAGTCCTTCTTTGGGCAGGGAGGGGCTCTATCCTATACGTTTCCTTTGTTCATGTCAACACTTGATTGAGATAATGCATTTTAGTCTAATCAGCAACATAAGTGTCTCTTATGCCTCTTGGATGAGCTGGAAGAGGCGGCCGGGGAGAGGGAAGTCTGGCTTTCGCTATTTAGGCTTGTTGTGGAATTTTTTCTGAATGATGACACGATGAGAAGTGAGGTAAAAAGGAGTGCTCATACCATCAACACAACAGAAAACAGGGGTCTAGAAGTGTAGCATGGGCTTATCTAGCATATGTGAGTGGCACAAACACAGTAGGCCAGGCCATCATGACACCCCAGGACAGAGCCTAGATACTGGGGCCACCGAAGGACATCACATTCTTAAGCAGACATAACAAGTCAAGCAGATATGAGTTTCATTAAAAATAACTGAGTCCATATCAAAAATGAAAATTTCTCGACAGGCTGCTGCCCCGCCGACCCGACCGCGGATAAGCGTCAAGAAAATGAAAGGACATTTTTTTTGATTGATCTATCTTTATTTAAATGAAGCATATGTTCAGTAAGGTAGATCTGTTCCCTCATGTCTGCTCTCATTCTCAAGAAGTTGTGCTATTCATCTTTTCTAGGCTTTTCACTTCCATTCTCCCAAATTGTCAAACTCTCCTGATTCTTTATTCTGTCTTCCCAACTCTGGTCCAGTGCCTTTCTTGTCTGTTACTTTGTTTCAATCAGTCTGATCTCCATTCTTTGTAACTCACCTCTGTTCTGTTCTTTCCCCTCCAGGCTGACTTTCATGCAGCCTAACTCCCTCTCAGCTCCCATCAGAACTGTCTCCCACCACCTATCCCATCACCTTTCTTCATGTCACCACGCCACCAAGACATCGTCTAATCACCAAAACAAACTGTTTCAACACTTTTTCATCAGTAAATGTTGTATCTTCTTTAATTGGATTTTGCCTTCCTTATGTTATCAATTCTTCCTTCCAAGGTACAAAGGGAAAAGAAAGAGAATATTAAGCAGTTTAAGACAGTAAATGGATGTAATAAATGACAGCGAGATAAAGAAAAAGAAGAGAATTTGTTGGAAGAAATATGGATCCACCAGAGTTCTGTTTTCATGTTCTACCTCACCATAAATGGCATTACTGACGTAATGAAGCAGCTCTTTTCCTTTCTCCTGAGAGCATTAGTGAAATTGAAGAGAAGTGAGATACTCAGCACTCGAGAGAGACATGAAGGGCAAAGAAAGTCAAAGCAAGACAAATCATTATGAAACAATGATTTATGCTGTTGCACAAATAGCTCTGACCTTAGCTGTGCTGAGCATTGAACCTGCATATGACCGTTCAAACAGCTTGTCTGTATGTGTGATTTCATGCTTTGTTAAATCAGCAAAATGTGTGTTCATGCATGAGTGTATCTCTGAAGTTAAGATTTATAACTGCCCCAAAGAGTAGATGACACATGGGCCATATGTGGACAATTGCAACATGACAGTCTGATTGTGCACAAAAATGTAAAATATGTCCTTAAAGGAGGAGGGGGAAGTTGAGTTTTCCATTTCACATCGCCTATAGATATATCAAAAACAGTAAAGTTGCTGTTTAATGGAAGAATATGTTTTCAAGCTTGTCTCTAGAGACTTTATAAAAACTCCAGAAATATTAAAACGTTTCTGTTTGTGTGTCAACAGAGGTCTGCTGACACTCGGCTTAGTAAGATTACACATTTATTATCATTGTACGCTCCTTTGACTCCATTTTGAATCTGCTACATAACTGAGCTTAAATAAGCTTTGACTTGTCTTATACACTAATGTCTGTTATTGACTCATTATTGTTCGCCCATTGCTACTTGTCCATGTTTTGCTTGCAGTACAAAAACAATAAGTTTTATTTATCCTTGCCGCCCCCCCTCCTCTGTCATAAATCGGTTGAGGAAACAGCCAGGTACTCTTTCAACACTTGAATGTCCATTACCTGTTTGTTTTATGTGGGTAAAGTGTGCACCTGTGTCAGTACTGCTGGAGGTGACAGATGCTTGTGTTACTGAAGTCCAAAGTGTACAGCGTAAAAAGAAAAGGGGTGAACGCGATACCCTGATGATCCATGCAATCAGCTAGCAGCTCCCTTTCATGCCTCTCATAAAAAGGAGTGCAAAAGGGGGGTTTGTGCAATAGGTGGATGACTGCCTCCACCCCAATGCCCGATTAGTATGTGAAGAGCAGAAGATCCAGTTGTGTGCTTACCATATAGCTCAGAAATGGCCAAGTATAATTCTTTTCAAAATCTCCATCAGATGAAAAGCCAAGGGTACGGATCTAAAATAGTTTGACTCCATAGGGTGTGAAGTCTATGGTACTAGAACAGGACTGGGAGTCTCTCCAGGTTCAGGCTCAGATTAAATCGTTTTATCAAGCTGACCTGCACAAATCCTGACGACTCTGGAGTGAATGCGGCCCACCTGGCCAGCAGTTATACAGAGATTTAAGGGGGGGATCCATTTGGATGAGGCAAGGGGGAGGAGTGATTACTTTATTGAAGGAGTACAGCTGTAGTCCTTGGCCAGTAAATGCTCCTTCTTCCAAAATGCCTGAGAGTAATAGGCTAATTATGCCTGTCGCATTAGTCATTGTGCCAGCGAATCATGACATCAGCACAGTGCTACATCCATTCTTAGTGGGGCTTGGGTCATATTGAAATGTCTACAGTACTCATCCTGACTGCACATTTTGCCATTAGAAAATGAAACAACACAGATGAAATATAAAGACATATCTGCCACAAAGCGTGTCATTCACACACAAACATTCTGCTGGTCAAGATGATGTTTGACAAGGAAAAACTTGCTTTTGAGTTTAATGCCTAAAAAGAAATGCAAAATAAGATGGCTTGGACATCCTTTGCACAACAAACAGGGGAATTCAGCCCTGTTGTGAGCCTTATGAGAGGTTTGGACAATGTGGTAGATTTCAAGAAATGTCTCATGTCTGCACACCAGTTTTATGGCCTACTCTATTAGATCAAACCTTTTGTTAAACACAAGATAACTTACTGCAGCCTCTGAATTTAAGAAATACCAGAAATTAACTTGTGACTTCCGTCATCTGAAGCAGCCAGATATGTGGTGCTGCAAGATATAGGATCCATGGCTGTCTCCCTCATCTTTGAAATGTGTGTTGCAAACTGGGAATCACAAAAAAAAAAGAGTTTGCCCTCTTTCCCAAAGGGAATAAGGCGGTAGATATTGCACATGAATTCTGGAGATTGTGGAGCTTCCCCAGTTGCATAGTATGCACAGATAAAGAACATGCTGAAATTAAAAAAACCCTGCCAAATGCAGGGAGTTACTATTTTAACTACAAAGTTGCAGATTCCATCATGTTTCTGGAAGTTTGTGATGCAAATGACTATTTTAGAATGGTAGACAATGGTGAATGGTTGTTATAATGATATGGGTTTTCTCCAAAGTAGATGCTTTGGATCAAAACAGCTGTAGACCACTTTCAACCTTCCTCAACCTGCAAAACAGAACCAGCAACAAACTTCCTCCTGAGTTTCTGTGAGATACCGACTTCCCTTTGCACATGTACCTAAAGACAGATACAAGTAATTACTGGTTATATCTCAGAGCCAAAACCAGGACATTATTTTCCCACTAATGGGAAAGCACACTGATTTACAACTACAGACAATCATTGTGTGCCTCTATAGACATTTGTACCCCGATCGACACATCAGGAGGCAAAGTGGGGTTCAGCATCTTTCTCAAGGACACTTCCGCAGATAATCTGAGAGGCAGATAAATCCACTAACCTTCTACCAGTTGGTAGGGAACTGCTTTTTCCTCCTAAGCTACAGTCACCCCAATTTCATGGATGCAACAGCAGCATCAGGTGAAATTATGCATGGTGACACCAAGGCTTGAAATGCGTAGAAATGGTGCACGAAAAATGCCTGAAGTTACATTTTATTTATATGCATTGCTATGAGATTGTGTTGCTCAGAAAGAAATGTTGATCACATATTGTCCATATAATATGTTAGGCCCTGTTGAAGCAGCTGTTTGTGTGGTAGAGAATAGAAGTTATGGACAAAAATTGTTTTCTTTATGTAAATGTCCATCAGCCCCTGTGCACTGAGGTTAAGCACAGAAACTGTAGTAAGAAAGGATTTAAAAGACTGGTCCATAAGTCCACTGACTCACACAGTGAGTGTAAATTCTATTTGTTCTGAATTGGCTTGTATGGATACTGACTGATGACAACAGATTGGCTCAAACTGATTGTCTGTGAAGTGCCCTGCCATGATATTGTCGTGAATTGGCGCTATACAAATAAAGTTGAATTGAATATTTTTTTTAAAGTAAGGACTTGCATATGGTTTTCTACAGGTCTCTTACACCAACCAAGGTAATTTTGTCAAGTATAAATGAAACCTCCTGTCCAGTTCAGCAGGTGATTAATGAAACAGATCATTTTCCATGAACACTATTCTGTAAAGTTTGTCCTTCCATTGGCTGCATGCTTACCTTAGTGTGCATGGTGTCAATGACGAGCTATACGGCCAGAACAACGTGCAGCTGAATGAGGATAGAAATTTGCACAAAGGAAGTGATGTCTAGGAAAAATAGAAGAGAAATGGTTGGATGGTGGAAAGAACAAGGCTGCTTACAAGGATAGAAAGGAGGTAGGGGAGAAGGTTGACAATGACAAATGTGTCTCAAACTCAATTCCTCGAGGGCCGCAATACAGCAGGTTTCAGAGGGGGAAAAGTAAGATTAAATGCATTCAGTTGTACTTATAATCTTACTTTTTCCCCCTCCAAAACAATCTGGCAAGTGGAAAAAACTGACTGGCTGGTAACTTTAGAAATCTGCCTGCCACTTGGCTTCTGATTTTTTTTTTTTTTAAAGCTCATTTACAGTCCTGGTTGCCCATGAACTTGAACCTTCATTGAAATTAAGTAAATAAATGTGTCTCTCTGCAGACTTTATTGCTGGTCCATCAGGTGCTCACTTGTGCATGTTGCTAGTGATCTAATATGTCTAGGGCTAGAGCAATGCTGCACATGGTTCATTAATGATGAGATTATATGCATCCATGTGATGCAGAAATGTAAAATTATGCTTTTCACTCTGGCGACCTGAAAGCTTATTTCCTCAGCTCCGAGTCTTGTCCGTTGAGATAAGAAGACATTTCAGTGTGTGTATTGTGTGTGCTACTGTTTACAGAGCCTTTGGCTTTTACAGCTAATTTATGAGAGACATCATCCATCACATAATGAAGCAAGTAGTAAATCGTGTTGTGTATGTGTCTGTGTGTAAGTGTGTATGTGTGGTCTTGTCTCATTGCCCTCCTTGAGATCACAATGTGAATATTGTATGAGGGTTAAAACCAAAATGCAAACAAACACACCAACATACACACACACCGAATGATGAGTGGAGCAAATGCAAAGTTTTTTCCCCCCTTTGGCATCTGGAACTACGTAATTCAAGTTGATGGATGACTAATCAGCTAATGATAACAGCAAGGCAGGACAAGAGAGGCAGAAGGATGCAAAGAGAGGGAGAAGGAGAATGACAGAAAGTACTAGAAAGACAAGAGGGTGAGAGAGGCAGGCTGAAAGTGATGCATCCATCTCATTCATTGCAGACTTTATTTATTCAATGCAAGTCTTGGCCAGACATGACTGGTATAAAAAAAAAAAAAAAACTTGCAATATTGTGGCATCTTAATGTCATAACTCTTCCATAAAAATCAAGAATGAATGCATTTGTCCTCATGACTTTTGGACTCTCTTTCTGCTTAAACTCCTGTATTTCCTGGTAAAATAATCTTTACAAAGACATCTCAGCAGCTTCCCTGTCCTGCCAACCTCCTTTCTCCATCTTTCTCTCTGTGAAACTCTTCCATGCTCTGAATGATGCATGAACCATCAGACAGCCTGAGCACACATTGAGAAATCAGCAATGACCTTTGCTGATAAGCTGAAAGCCAGAGCTTACTGTTATTTCTCTGCTGTGAACCATTCTTTGAGATGATTATGGAAATTGCTGCTGCCAGGATGTGGAACTTACCGTTAGAAAGGCAGGATGGAAACCAGAGTCCACTTGGTTTAACAACTATTTGAATGCTTTGTACAATGAAACCAACAGAATGCAGTGATTGGAAAATCATCTTTGTGACTTCCTTTTTGTCTGTTTTCAGTATTTTGTATTCAATGTTATTTTCATTCTGTCTGAAGAGACAGATTCTCTCTTTATTTGGCTGTAAATACCTTTGTTAGGCATTTAAGTGGTTTTTACAGCTGACTGGCAACCGTGTCTAAATCTTTACTTTGAATGCTTGGCCCTTTGTCACTAAAGGAGAACATTTGTGTGGATTGGTTGGATTTGTTCAAAGCATAGGCTGAATCTTCTCTGGTATTGCTAAGGGGGTTGGGAAGGGTTCTGATTGGTCAGGGGTCGGACGTGACATAAACATCGAACAAAAAGTTCGGAAATTTGCGTTTAGTAGATTATTTCTCTATTGTAACAATGCTTCTTGACAATACATTTCATACTGTTGGAAAGCCTGTTTATTTCCCTTTTAAATGGTGCCTCATTTGTAAGGAACATGCATTTGTGGGAT
>JBBBVU010000014.1:1466538-1477893 GCA_037177055.1 Atherinosoma microstoma
TTATTGCCAAGAAGCATTGTTACAACAGAGAAATAATCTACCAAACACAAATTTCCGAACTTTTTGTTCTATGTTTATTTACCTCTACCAGAAGAAAAAAAGAACTCCACTTCCTGCTTCTTTTCTTTTGACTTACTTTGTGGAAGACCACATAGTAAGAACCATTTTCACTTTGATTTTCATTCAAGTTGTGAAGCAGCAGCTGGACACTCTACTACTTCACTTTCACTTAAATAGTCTCGACGGCCATCCTAGAATATGTGTCCACCAGCGTGGAAGATGTGCGTCATGGCAACAGGACAAGGGAACGAGCATGCTCAGGATGACATGAGTTAAGGTATTCAGGACTTTCAGAACTTCCACTTGGATACAGTCAGCCTGTTTTGGATTATTTTGTTTCACTAATCAATTCCCACTCCTCCCAAAGATCTGAATACCTGGACCCTTCTGCCGGCTACCAAACCCTATATATCAATAAACCTGGTCTGTCTTCTTTATCAGTTCATTCATATGCTCTTGAGTCCTTTTTAGTCAAATGGCTCAGTTCAAGTAATGACAAAGGTTATCTTAAGGAAGTCTAAACTAAGGCTTACTAAGGCCAAATCCCATTTCTCGTTTTTACCACTACCATGCCTTCTACAGCTGTGGTAATCTCTCTTACGTGGGCTATTGGCATCTTTTTTGACGTTACCAGGCTTATGTTAACGTTACATCCGATTTGTGCATATTACTTCTGCATATGTTGTATCCCATGAAGCCCTCAATGTACTGAAGAGCAGCAGCAAGGTTGCTGAAGCTTTTATAGATAATGTTATTTCTGTAGATTACGAGGGCTGCCTACTACAGAGCACGGCTAGTGTTCAGCCGGCTAACGTTAATGTTACTGAAGCCTCAACTTAGTACTAGCACTACGCTAGTTAGCGATTTTTTTCATCTGCATTTTATGAAGAAAATGACCATTACACGTTGAAACAGCATTAAACTAAACAATACAATAGTTGTCATGCATTTTAAAACATTATTAATCGAGAAAATACTTGCATTTGTGCATTTCTTTGGATGCGGTTGCAGCCGTTCTGGGAGATTTTTCATTCCCCTTCGTTTAAAGTGAGCTCCTGAAAATATTTGTTTGAAGGGGTATATAGCCCTACCACTCGCCCCTACCCCTCGGTGCTAACAGGAATTGGGACACCCAACCTCTACACGCGAACGTGCAAAGCGGAGGGGTAGGGCCAAGTGGCAGGGCCAATGGGTGAAATGGGATTGGGCCTAAATCTACTGGGCACCAGTGTCAGCCAAGCATTTCACACATGCATGATTGCTTTCTGACCCGTCTTGCATGTTTCTCTCACAGATGTGTGCAAGATGGTCCAGGGGATTAAATAAAAACATTGCAAGCATCTCTACAAAAAATATGTATGCAAATGGTTTGCCTCCAGAATTATTAAGATGATGCAGGAAACCTTGAGTTCATAAGCTTCTTGTGAGTGGGAGTGTTTATTTTCATGACATGGAAAGCGTTAATCATTAGTGTTAATCAGCGCTCCATCGATGCAAGGTTTCCATGTCAGTGCAGTCCTGGTGGACGAGCCTTGGCACCTGGGGGTCAACCCACGTGTCACTTCTATGTGGGCTCACCACCGGGAGGGGGATACAATTCAAGGTCTATTACAGCACATGAAGAAGAGGGCCCAGAATCAGGCTCCCAGGCACGAGTCAGACTGATCTGGCAACCAAAAATTTATTTCATAATAACTTTAAAAAGCTCCCAGTGGGCAAAATCCCACCTCACATGAACACAAGGATGAATAACGAGGATGCAAAGAAAAGAAAGCATGGAGTCTTTCTACAGAGAGGCTGATGAGTGAATAAGGAACAGGTGTTGCAGTCAGCAAACAGAAACCAGGTGTAACGAAAGAAGGAGTAAACTAACTGATACAAACGAGCGGGCTCTGCGAAATACAACATGAAGTCACAAACTAACAGACGGAGTGTAAAACCGAACCCAAAACCCCACAAACACCATGACAAGATTGGATGCAATGTGAACTGGATGGCCTGAAAAGGGGCCTGGGCGTACCGATAAACCTGGCACCTTGGATGAATTTAATTGTTCCACGTTAAATATTTTGTACATTGACTGTTCATTCATCCATTCTTCTCCGCATTTCCAGGGTTGGGTCAGGGAAGTAGCAGCCTAAGCACGGAAGCCCATTCCTGGTCAACTCTTCCAGCTTTTCCAGGGGTCACCCCAGAGATGTAGTCCCTCTACTATAGGGCTGGGTGATATACCAATACCAAGTAAATCCAGGGAAAGTATTGGTGATACCGTTAACAATACGTTTGCCTTTAATTATTGATCATAATAATGATCATAATGAAACACAGTATAAAGGTTTTTAGAAAATAAAACATTTTTAAATTAAACTGAATGGAAAAAGAGAGAAATTTAAATATTAGCATTTTTGTTGGTAAACAATATAGACTAACATCAACCATGTAAAAAGATATTAGAATATCTCTTCTATTCCATTCTTTTCTCACACAATGGGCTCTTTGCACAACTGCACTACTTCCTGAACTTAATACAGCTCCTTTGTTTCCTGTCTTTCATTAATGGACAAACTGATTAATCCAGGTGTGTCTGGCTATTGTAGTTGTGGTTACTGGGGTCAGGCACACCTGGATTAATCAATTTGTCCACTAATGAAAGACAGGAAACAAAGGAGCTGTATTAAGTTCAGGCAGTGGAGTTGTGCAAAGAGCCTATTGCTTGAGAAAAATAGAAACAGCAATGAAGATTCGCTAAACAAAAACAAAACCTGCTATTCATTTGGCTCTCATTCATTTTCTTTGGCTGTTTTCTCCCAAAGTCCTCTACAAGAAAAAGATCAATATCATCACGCTGGTATCGATCGATACCGATACTAGCCTTGGTATCGATATTATCTGCACAGCCCTACCCTCCACCATGCCCTGGGTCCTCCCCAGGGCCTTCAAATACGAAAGTATTGTACAATCGTGTTTGTGTATATGTGTGTTTAATTGTCAAACTGCCTGGTTTGTAGCACCAGAATCATGACGGTACATTTTAATACTCTTATTTAGCTTTGTGTAAACATTTATTATTCATAAATTATGACTGCGTAGAAATGAGGGAAAAACAAAAGAGAGGTTTTTACCTGAAATCCTCCAGACTGTATTTTCAAAGCCATCCCTGATGCATTCTAAAACTGTCTGATGATCCCATCACACATGCCTTCTGGGACTCAAAAGTATTGAATATACATCTACATTTGTGTAATTTCAGTTTTTATTTGTTTATTTCTTCATTTGTCTGCCCAACGGTACCCGCAATAGATTCAAAAGTAGGACAATATGCATGAAAATGGTCAAGCTGTTGTGCCCTAGGTCTGAAATTAAATTAGAAAAAGCCAAGCTAAGTCACGCTGCCATAGATAATAGAATTATGGGACCACAGTTGTAAACATCATGCAAGGAAATGATCAGATCATATCTCGATTTTGGCAAAGATCACCCTTTCTACTTGTCTGGCAATGAAACCACTCATTTGCCACGTTATATCATATGATTTCTCAAGGCTATTTCAAAGAGCACAAAGTAATGAAATCACTGTTGCCTTTTCCCCACATTACCCTTTTGTGGTTTGAGGGCAGGGAGTCAATTTTACTTATAAGCATGTTTTGAATAGCCGACATTGACCTTGTAAAATTTTAAAACAAGAGAACACCACCACAAACCAACACACACAGCAAAATGTCAAAACTCTATTTGATCTAAAAGGAGTAAAATAGATTTAGAAGTGACTCCTGATGTGGTGGGGAAGGCAGTTCTTGGGACAGAAGCCCAACAATAAAACATTGATGTCATCCCTGTGTTTTAACCTGGAGCTCAGGACAACCAAAAGCATCTGGTCAGCAGATCTTAGAGCTCTGGAAGGACTGGGTACAGATATAAGGTCACAAAGATAAGAATGGGCTAACCTAAACGAAAAGGAAGATCTTTAAATCCTCTCTAGAACAGACTGGGAACCAGAGCCCAGAAGCTGAAATCAGTGTGATATGAACCCACTTTTTAACAAGCTGGCAAGGCAGCGAGAATCAAAGCATAATTAAGACTGTTACAGACAGCGTTGTCAAAAAGAAAAATCATTCTTTAGCTTTAGTTTAGTTTAATTTGGTCAAATTAAACATCAAGTAAAACACATGTAGTCGATTTCCACGTAATTAAACAATCGACATAAAGAAATTAAGAAAACAAAAAACAAGCAGTGGGTGTGGGCTGAAGACTTTGCTTATTTCACCTACCCTCACACTAAGCCATACTAACATTTAGTATTGAGTTAGATATCAATAAGCATGGGTTTTGATACTTAAATGCCACTTTGGCTTCTGCTGGTTCATGGAAAGGACCAGCATTTATTGTGACCATCTTGAGAACATACAGTTTCTTCTTCCTCTCATATTGCCACTTAGTGGTCTAACATGCAAACAACCACCTAAATTTGTTCAGCTTGACAAGATATCTGATGAACAGCAGCAAAAAGACCAAGAGCAGAAAACTTCATAATTTCAGAGCAATAAACAGGCAAGTGAGGTTAAACAGGCTGACAAGCAAGGGGGGCCTCATGTGGCATGTGATCAGATAAATTTAAATGACACATTTCATAATCAAAAGAAAACAGTCCACTTAATAGAACTGTATCTAGTGGGCGTCCTCGTTCATTCACAGGGCCTTTAAATGACTTAACCAGATTAAAACAGTCTATTAGATTTAAAAACTCTTTAACCGTAGGCTCGGTCAGACAGCACACTTGAATATTGACGTCCTAAAGAATGAATACACTGTCATATCTGTGCATAGATGTAGAGAAGTCTCCAATGAAACCTTTGAATTTGGACAGTCAAAAAAACACAATTGGATTAAACCGATCCATCTTTAATCACAGTTCAAAGCTGAAGTAAGTCTTTGCTCTTAGATGCTGGCAGTTAAAGCTATTTGTAAAAACAGAAGCCGACTCTCCACCTCGGTCACTGTGGAGTCTGACAAACTTTTAGTTCCATGGACAAATATAGCTCACTATCATAATCTAATTCAATATTAGTTAACCCAAGCATGTACCATGAGGAAAGTAGTGGTCCAAGCACAGAACCTTGAGGGACTCCATGGATTAGTCTATGTGAGGAAAACTCACCATTTACATTAACAAACTGGATTAATATAGTTTAAACTCATGTACTGCAGTTCTTTTCATCCCAAAAACACGTTCAAGCTTGTTGTCTTGATATGAGATTCAATTTGATTCAGTTCAGTTCAACTTTAAATTTGGCTCATACACAACGGGGGTCATCTCAAGGAACCTTTACAGACACAGTCCAATTTGATCCAGTTAATTGAAATCCAATTATAATTCTGTTAGAAAAAATCCATTATACGATTATTCCAATTTATAGTAAATGTGTTCTAATAAACCAATTTAGAAAAGATAATGTTAATGACAATGATAATATCTATAGCACCGTAACTAAAAAGGGATGGCCGAGGGTCACCAAGTCAAACCTATATATCTCAATCAAAAAGGAAAGTTTTAAGCTTAATCTGAGGGTGTTTGCTTCCTCAACCCAAACTGGGAGCTGCTCCACAGAGAGGGGTTTGATAACTGAAGGTTCTGCTTCCCAGTATACTTTTAGAACCTCTACGAACCACCAGTAAACCTGGCTGCAGTCAGAGAGAAAAGTGCTTGGAGGGGAAAATATAGAACATATATACAATATAGAAGCTTAGTCACAAAGAGCTTTATATGTGAGGAGAATTTTAATTGATGTAATTGAAATTGAGTATTGAGTACACTACCCGTCAAAGGTTTGGACTAGAGATGTGCAATACCAAAAATGTTCCTGTCGATACAATACCATTAGTAATACTATTAATCTATTGATGCTTCTTGCCCCTTAAAAGGAAAATCAAGATTGTACAGTGTATACTAATATCTTCATTGCAAGGATAATATGAAATATCAATAAAACTCAAGAACATAAGTACTTGAAAGAAATGCTTTTTAAACAATAATAAATTAGACTGATCAGTAAATTAAACAAAATGAAGATAAAAAAGTTGATCTTTTTAAAATGATAAGATGATAAAACTGGAGACACTTTCTCATTAGATCTAGTGGGAAAGTGTCTCCAAACTTTTGGACTGCCGTGCAGATGGACACATGCTTCAAATAAAACCATTTTTCTTGAATTTTTTTTCCATAAGGGGGAAAATGGATACAGGTCCATAATTTAACAGTCCTGGTCAAGTTGATCACAGAAACCTTAAAAGTTGTCAGCAAAGATATTTATTGATCTTTTCCAATATACGTAATACGGTAATTACAGTACTTTGACTCACTGTTTCATCACTATTTTATATAAACTATTTGGTTAAGGTTGGATATTTAAAACAATGTGGTTAAGGTTAGAAAAATTTAATGGCTTGTAATAAAACTGACCATTAAAATATCTTCTTTCTAGATAACTGGGTATAGAAAGCACATCTCGAAAGATCCGGAGGAGCAGTCAAATGCCCTGCAAACATATGGAAACTGTCAAAGTGTTTAGTGATGACATATTTTGGGTTTACTGAGGCGGATGGTTTGAGGAATGATTTGCTTTTCTGTAAACATGTGACTAACAGAAGCACTGCAGACAAATGATTGAAAATCATTGAAATTTCCTCCAAAGAGGCAGATCTGAAATGGGAGGACTGTGTGGGATCTGAACAGATGGAGATCAGGCAATGCCTGGGAAATGAGGATGTCTGCCAAGAGCCGGTCAAGCACATTATACCCAATTTGTAGTGGACACACTGACATATTTAGATGTGGTCGACTTATACAACAAAGTTCTGAGCTGAACAATGTCATAACTGACATCATTGCCACAGTAAATTACATCAAAACAAGATCCATAAAAGCCACTTTTCTTCCCCTGCCAATGGAGGACCTTAAACTGTGCGAGTTGCTGTCATGTGAGAGGGTTTTTATCTGGGATCTTCGTGGAATTAGATCAGAATCTTTTAGGAAAGAAAAGGGAAATGAGCTAGCTCACATGTTCAGCTGCAACTTCCTCATCTAACTTGTATAACTCAGAGCTGAATCTGAAAGTGAAGGACACCAACACAAATTATTCACATGAAGATGTAGCAGCCACTAAAACAGGGGAAATATAGACTCTTTTCAGAACCTGCACATTTTTCAAGGTCAAGAATTTGCAGAATGCGTTCGCTCCATTTATGAAAACTCATATCTGCCCTATAACAATATTTCCAGAGCCATTTACTGGTACAATATCCTGCAGAAGATTCAGATTTCAGACCAATGCAAACACCCCCTGCTGACTTCAAACGAGGAGTTTATTGACATTATTTCTGATTCTACATTGCAGGTGCAGGTTAAGTCCATGATTCTGGCTGTCTTTTAGATTGGAGAGGAAAAGGATTCCTTGCTCGTCTCACAGCTGCATCTCTGATCTTAGAATGTCTGCAACACGAGATCAAAACTGAACGATTAATTCTGACTGAGAAAATATTGGTTTCCATTTTCTTCTCTAAAGTTACCTTTAATGTTGAATGAAAAATAAGCTTCAACTGAGTTTAAAAGATTTATTCAAAGTTAGTAATGTTTGGTACAGCAGCACAATTTTCCTGAAATAATGCAACTACAAAAGTGTCATTTTTTAAAACTGCTGATGGATAGCATAGCTCTGAACTCACTTTTTATTTATTTTTTTAACTTTAGCGTTGGGACTTGCATCACGTTTATTCCATCTGACATGCAGTAAACAGGTTGTACCTTCTGCCAAAATGGTGACCAGTATTTTATGAGCCCCATTTCATACAATGTGACATCAAATCATGTGACGCTTCACAAAAACAAAACGAGTGATTATGCTGCACCTGTCCAGAGACTTGAGACACTTCCTTTCCTTTTACTTTAAATATTCTATGTCTCTCATTACCATTATCAGATCCCTTCAAACTGGATAAATTAATCACGACCTACCAACTTCATATTTCAGGCTGATTGGATCTCATATTCACATCCAGATGCCTCCAAGTGCACTTTCATACAGTAGCTCCCTGCAGCTTCGAGTGTAAAAAAAAAAAAAAAAAAGTTTGATTTGGTCTTCAATTTTTGTGATTTCCTGAAATAAAAAAAGTAATTCACATCTGATTCAGTTTTATTCTGTCTCTATGAAAGAGCTGATGTGTTTACAGAATTCAAGCTGTTGCATCCCTTTCTTCTTTTTCTTTCCGATATGTCTGTTTCAAAAATGTACAATGTTATATATGCTGTCATCAAATGTGATTTCATCCCATTAATGGGTTAACAGTTTGACCCTTTTTTCATTAATGTCACGTTCAAACATCAGTGGTAATTTTATCAAATAATTCAGTTAGTCAACTCTAATGTGAATCTTTACAAAAAAAGTGACTAAAGTGCATCACGCTGCCATCCAATCACTCAATATGCACACATATTTACTCAATTTGGCATCAGATTGATGGAAAAACTCCAAGACTGCAAAGATTTAGAGCCTGACATGAATAAAAATCTGTGGGTACGCCTTGGCAACATCCACCGTGCAGCCATCGTCCTTGAGCATCTCGGCTGGAAGGGAATATTCAATCTGATGAACCTTGGATTATTGAGAAAAAAACGCAAACAAACCACCTGAAATACACAACTAAAACAAGGTCAGTATTTAATTATTTCCATTATGAAAATATAAATGCTTTAAGCAGAAAAAAAGATCTCGTGGAGGCTCCAAGGTCAGAGAGATTTTAGCGTTGCAGTGAGCAGATGAGGAGCAGCAATATACGTAGCAATTCATAGAGCAAAGAGAATCCATTCTGATAAAAACATCTACCTCCGCAAACCAACAACAGCTTTGAGGATACTTTGCTCCTGTAAATAAATAACCACACATGCATCCTCAATTACAATGCTAAATTGGTTCTAGCTGCTTTGCAGACAAATAGAGGCTCGTCCAATCATTTTCAAGTTAAAACTGAGCACGGATGATTATTCTCATGCTGTAAAAGTGTCACGGTGCATGTATGATGAGGACCCAAATGCAGGGTGAGAGGCAGGAAGCAAACAGGTGCAGGAATTTCATGTTAAATGATAAAAAAGACTGAAGGAAACAGGGCTGGAAATAACCAAAACAGAGACATAAACTAATACAAATTACAGGCGTAACGGACTCAGGTCTGCTTATCCGTCTTTTGTGTCAAGCATAAATGGGCCTAAACACAACACAATGACCTGCCAACGAGCAAAGGAAAACCTGGACAGGTGTGATTGAGGAACCAGAATCAAGAAGCATGAAGTAAACTAAATAGAAAACACAAGGAGAATAAAATCACCAAACTAAAACAAGAAACAAGACAGAGCACTTAAACATGACAGTTTGGGCATTTTCCTGAAAATAGTTTATAAAAACAATTTAAAGAAACACGTATGATTACATGCTAAATCATATTAAAGACTTTACTACGACAGAGAAATGTGTGTGTGGATGTTTTGTTCTCGCAGACGCTGCCATGCACATGCCATGCATGCTGCAGATCAGCTTTATTGAGTATAAAATGTCCAGGCCAGAACAAAGTTCGCTCTTGTTCTTGCATAGTATGAACGGCTCTAGTCATAAAACATCTATTAAAACTATCGACATTTTCTGGTTAAAGTGTTCTTCCATTATTACCAGTTTCTTTGGGCTGATAAGCCAGCTGCAGCCTGCATTCCTTGCCCTGATCTAACACCCACACACTCGCTGCTGCAACAGGATGTGAGGATGTGATCAGGTCAGTAAATTCAGGAAAAGCAGCGAGTCCTGATGGAGTAACAAGCAAAGTAATTGAGGTCTGTGCTGACCAGCTTCCTGGGCTCTTTAATAAGATCTTTAACACCTCTCTCTCACAGCCCTTATAACCCCCTGTTCCTAAAAAGCCCGCCTCTGTGGACCTGAATGATTACCGACCGATCGCACTTACTCCAGTGATTATGAAGTGGGCTGAGAAACTAGTCCTGGATGACATTCAAGCTAGCCTCTCTCCCACACTTGACTCACATCAGCTGCTGATACAGCTAACAAATTGCCTCACAACACCGAGCCAGCTGGAGCGCAGGGTGTGAGGATCTTGTCTGCAGCTCTGCAGTCAACACTGTCCCTCTGGACACTCTGGTCAGCAAACTGGAAAACTTTGGCCTCGCCATCCTGAAACTGCACATGGGCTTTATCACTGACTACCTTCAGTAAGTCCAACCAGACATGCATGGTTCCTCCAAAACCGTCCCAAACCGAGTAGTGTGGAGGGCGAGAGGACCGTTCAGCCCTCAGATGGCAAGTCTGCATCGCTGCTGCAATGGCTAAACGGAGGAAACAATCTTTGTATGTTTGTTCCGCATGTGTCCTGCATGTTTGTCACACTGACAGAAAATCACCAAGTGAAGGAAGATAAAATCAAACTAGAAAATCTTCCTCTATGCTGACGTTTGATTTGATTGGAAATGTCAAACGGTAATGGAGTTGAAAGACTTTTGGAGTCACTTACAACTATGTGAAGTATAATGTAGCTCCTGTCATTGTAAGCTGGTTCGCCTCGCAACCTGTGCACAACGGTACACGAGCATCTTTGTGTTACCACGGTGACGCATGCTTTCCTATTCCGGTAGAGGGAAAAGGGCGCCCTGTTCCTGCCCATCTTTTTTTATGCCCCCCCTCCGATTAAAGTGCCCTCCGCGGCCTGCGAGTGTGACTTCATTTGGAGTGACACTCGGTAGTGAAGGGGTGGTGTGTAGGGGGCTGTTTGGGATTGGGCCAGTTTCTGGGCTCCTGCGTCCCGACAGACCCCTTGCATCTTTCATCCAGTGCACCAGTTTCTGGATTCTGCGTCATGGAGAAAAAAGAAGAATTGTCAAAGGAACTGCAGCAAAGGTGATTGAACTTTATAAAACATGAACGGAATATAAAAAGATCTCCAAGGAAGTGAGAAAGCCATCAGTAGTGTTCAAACTCTAACAAGTAGGAAATGAGGGATTCTGTTCAAACCAAACCACAGTAGGTAGACCGACAAACATGTCAGCTGCAGGAAAGACTTCAAGCTGACATTGATGTTAAAGGGGCACTACGCAATATTAACAGCTGGAATGTGTAAACTTTTGATCAGGGTCATTTCGGTAGTTTTTGTTGTCATAATTTGACAACATTATTACAATTTCCCTTGGGATCAATAAAGTATCTATCTATCTATCTATCTATCTATCTATCTATCTATCTATCTATC
>JBBBVU010000014.1:1481540-1494218 GCA_037177055.1 Atherinosoma microstoma
GCATATTCTCAGCACATTAGAAACCCTTGAGAAAGTGTTTGTGCTTATTATAGAGTTTCTTGCAATGAACAATATTAAAATTCCACATTTGCCTGATGAAATTAATTTGTGTATCTTTCAAACTGTTCTGACACCAAACAAAAACAAGTGGTGCTGGTTTGTCATGCCATCATGCATGACTGGGATCCTCCCGCAGCTCCATGTGGGCAGAAAGGAAAACCCTTCAGTCACATGGAGCTGCACATCCTGCTTTGTATCCTTAGTCTGGAGCTATTTTTACCTCCATCCACCTGCCAAGTTTTTGTTTCTAGTGAAAACACGTCAGTGCTGACTGACCTACAGAAGGTGACATGCACACAAATAAACATACACACACATTCAGAACCCACAGCAGGGAGGTTTACTAAGACCAACACTGCCCTCTAGTGACTGATTATTAACATCACAAACACTCTCAGAGGCTTCTTGTCCTCTCCGATCGTGTCAGATACAAAACTCCTTCAGCCACTGTGGATCTATCCTGATCAGATTAGTTGTATTTTAATGAGCAGAACAAATATTTAGAGTCTTTCCTGAACAAGAGATCAGTCTGAAAATCGCTCTTTGGGGCTGTTTCATGTTGAAACAGAGTCAAGTATTTCTGCACACAACGCTGACTGAGAGAGAGCGAGAAGCAGAGGGTTATATTTACATTTTAATGACCCGTTTTTATTGCTTTTAGTTATAGAAGATTGTGCTTTTTTTATTGCCTTTCATGTAGTAGAGATTTCAATTTATTCGAAGTGTGTTTAATACGTGAGGACGTTCATATTTTATACATTTATGTGCACTGTTGGCTTACTTCAAAAAGGTTTTTGTTTCTAGTCTGATGGTTGTGTGATGTGCCTGTTCATCCAACCCCTCCTGTTTTTTGGTGATTAGGGTGACTACATGTTTTGGGCACAGGGACAACTAGTCCTTCAGGTCCTTCGCGTTGTGGGGTGGGCCTCAGTAGATCTGCCTTTTTCCTCAACACATTATCATAGTCTTTATCTTTAAAAAGATAGTAGGGCATCCAGTTCATAGTAATTGTAGGTCTATAGATGGGCTTGGTGCTTAAAATACCACAGCAGCAATAAATCTAAGAGATCTTTAGGGTATCTAAAATATCTGTACCCCAAACAACTAAAAACAACCCTCACAGGGAATTGTTGCCCACAATACATTTAACAATGTGAGTTTCAATGGGCATAAAGGTCCAAAGTGTAGGATTTACTGCCATCTAGTGGTAGAGATGGGCATAGTAATTACTTCAAATGCAAAGCACAGTTGTGAAAGTTGTCGTCAGCGGCCAGAATTCTTTCAGACATCAACATGTGTTCATCTGCGATGGATCCAGGGGCCCCTGGTGCAGCATGACTGTGCTACAGGTAACTAGAGGGGGTCTTTTAAGGCGTTTCTTATCCCAAACGATGCTCTAGCTCCTATCATATGATGCAAGTACTACAGTGTTAAAGCTTTGCGCTAGGGATGCATGAAACTGGGCTTTTGGCCGATATCTGACATGCTGATATTTTACAACTCATTTGGCCGATATCCCCCCCCATACACACACACACACACACACCCCAAATTACAGAGATTATCTACTTTCCTCTGTAGTGGAATTAAAATACGGTATCATCTGCATACTTCACCATGTTGGCCTGCAAATACAGATGTTAAAAAAAAAGCTGAAAATAATGTAATATTCACTCCTTGTGCAAAATAAGAAACATTTCATCACATTGAATCATGGCGATTGTTTTTAAACAAAAAACTGTAAGATATGTGCGTCCTATCCTACTTAAAAATGGGCTTGGATGATGTTCTCCCAGCGCCTGTTAGATTATCGCTTTGTTATATCGGTGGAATGGCCGATATTTGATATTTAATCACAGATATCCAGATAATATGGTGCATCTCTTTTGCACACAGTTGTTTGTCCATTCAGAGACACCGTAGTAAAAATTGTGGCAGCTGCCATGAATGTGGAGCCATGGGGAGAAGATAAAAATGGCTCTTTTAGTAAAGTGGTTAGTCATTGATCTTTGATTATGTTGCTCGCTGCACCTTTAAGAGTAAATGCATGTGAAGTTTCAAAATGACGTCTATTAAGGGGAAAGTTTCCTTTACCATGATTCTAACCTGAACCACCAGTGTTACTGCGTGACTGTCAAACTTAGCTCAGTTATACGATACGTATGGATCCACCGAACACTTCTGGCCTCTTCTCTCTCTGCTCTTTACTCACCAGGTATAAATATGACACTATTGTTGTCATTAGTTTCTTCTTCTTCTTCTTTCTCAGCAGGTACCCCTGGCTTAGAGTAACAGTCGTTGTTGACCCCTCTATCCTGTCCTCTCCACCACCAACCGGTCCAGGCAAGATGGCCCTCCTTCCTGGTTCTGATGGGGGTATTTCCTCTCCACTGTCTCCTCATGAAGCTCAGGATGGAGGATAGAAGGTAACCATTAATGCAATCTGTTGGTTTCCTTAGCTAAACTATATTTTTTCATGAACTGGTTTATGTGAACACAGGGTCATGTAGTGGACTGTTTTAACTGGATTATAACTGGGATACAGTGGATTGGACTGAATTTACACTTCTATAAAAGCATCTCGAGATGATTTCGGTTCCGTGTTTTTAAATGAGACTAATCATAATAATCTGCTGCTTAGTACGTATTTTACATTGATCACCAAAGAGGAGCTTATTTCATGTGTTGTGGATTTTATCCTATACACACAGCTAATTTATCTACATTCATTTATTATGTACCAGATAATGATGTATAATCTAATCTTAAAGCACCTTTTGCCATAATTTCCTGTTTGATTTCCAGGAACATTAGATGACGCAACACTTCATCATGGATACCACCGGCTGTTGTAGAAACTGAATCTGTGACCTTTTCCTGACAAAACACTCGATCCTCTAATCCGTGCTGCCGCTCTCACGTAGCCGATGTCGCCCACGTTAGGCATCCATCTGGTCAGCGTGACACCAGCCCGACCTCTGATCCTCTTCAGAACAATAACAATACTCCATCCAAATGTAATGCATGTGATTTTAATGTACATCGGTAATGTAAAAATCTAATGTTTCAGCACAATTCTAAACGATTCCCATATCTGCACATTAAATTTCTCTAGCAAGCAATTGTGACTCTAAAATATCAAAAATACATGAAGTCATTATGAGATAATGACCCAGAAAAATAAACAGATCATATATGTCCTTTTTTTTCTCTCTCTCTCTCTTTTTTTTAAACAAGCTGCATTAAACAATGACTGTAAACTCAAATCATTCGTCATTCATGTGACACCAGTTTCAGTAATGGGGAACATCTGATTACGCAGCACACTGCTATGACTCTACATTCCTCTGTACAGTTTAATGGCAAAAAGGCTGAACTATTTACAGTAGATGATGGTGTCTATTCTTGCAGTCAGATCCATTTAATTGTTCCCTTTGTAGAGTCATATGCTTTCTAAACTTTGTGGCATTTGTACAACAGGAAGCTTTGTGGAGAAATGAAATTTTCTCAAGCTGTAGACTGCCGAGGTTGAAGGAAGTTGCACAATCACGCCTCGTCATCATCTAATATTTGAGAATGAATAGCCAGGATTTAAAAGACAAAAATACAGAAAAATGGACTTGAAGGTTATATTATGCAACCCTTGTGATAAACATATCTGACATGAAATGAATAATTCTTCCTTCTCTAACAACTAGAATTGGTTTGTTTCAAAAGCTTTGCATTAGTAGACATTTTAAGTGGCCAAAGGCATCTCATTTACTAGCTACAATATGCAAGATCTGCAACTACAAAAATGGAAAAAACAAAAAACTTTCTGATTTATGACTCAGTGTCAGCTCCAATAATCAGACATGTGTGTAAAAAGTGCTTATTTTTTAAATCATCATTCCTTAATTTGTCTTCAATATGCACGGCAGATTCTGGTAGATCATAATGCTGAATTTAAAAAAAACATCTACATATATGTGAAAATGCGACTCCACAAAGTCATCTTTGCTCAGACTGGAAATGGCTCTGGCTGCATTTTCCGGTAACACCTCTCTGTCAACAACAGGGGGCAACAAATGCTCACAAAACAATAAATACAGGATTCATTGAACATAGCCCTCCTGTCCCATGCCTGTTTTATATCAGGCCTACAGTACTGCTGTCAGGGTTGGTAAGGTGCATTTTTTCATTTCTAAAGAGATAAACAGCATTTATTTCAGGGGGGGGGGGTACACACATTAGAGGACTGCTCCAACATCCTCCTGCAGGTAAACTAAACATGCTTTAGTTATGTCCTCTGGGATTAGTTTAGGGGGGCGAGGGGAGAAAAGAAGTTATTTTAAGGGCACATTAAGTGTTTGCAATCATAACATCACAAGTTATTCAATCAACCTTCAGTTTCTATTCACACACACTCACACAGACACGCTGTGATCCGGTACCAGACTAAATCCTTAAACTGAGTCGTACTGGGAATTCTGCAACCTTCCAACCCCGGTTGTGTTGATTTGATGGATAACATGCAGATCAGTGATGTTGCATGAAGCAGAGATGCTTGTCAGTCTTCAGGAAATGGATGGAGTCCAGGGAAGGTCACACGTATCCGTGGCGACCCACCTTGGCTCTAACATCTGACAGCTGCAGTCTTCAGCCAGATTCCTGCTCACTTTACCGACTGCTCGGAAAAACTGCGGTTTGGGGTTTTTAATGCTTTTATTGGCAGCCATTGTCCTTCCCTATTGCAAGCAATATTGCTCATATTCTTAAAATGATCTTTTTTTCATTTTTTTTTTGCTTTCATAGCCGTATAAAAGCTACACCAGACAAATTTAGTAAAGATCAAAGAGTCTGTCTTTGACAGAGATATTTATAGCTGACATTAATCTGCTTCAACTTTAGAAAAGACCAAAGATTTGCCTCCAGTTTTCTGTCTCTATGAAGCCGGACAATTGAATAGATTTGTTTTTTTTCTGAGTACTTTGGTTTTAAGAAATTATATTACAGTATCATATTGACAATGCTGCCTGAAGATGATCGAGTTTTTTGTCTCAATCATATGCAACTGTGCAACATTTCCTTGATTAAAAAGGTTTTAATGCAGATGAAAAAAATGCATCTTTTCCCCAGATTATCCTCATCGAATCCCCCCCGTTCCTGAATGCTCGCATGATTTCAGTAAAGCTCTGCAACAGGTTTAACTTGCTGCACCTTCAGGCCGGTCTGCACTCCAGCATCTTCTTGAAGGCTTTCCTGAAGCTGTCATCCAGGAAGGCGTAGAGGAAAGGATTCAGGCAGGAGTTGGCGTAGCTCAGGCTGGTGATGAAGTAGGAGATCCCGATCAGCAGAGGCGTGCTCCTCAGGTCTGTCGTCACAGCAACAATGGTGCTCAGATGGAAAGGCGTCCAACAGAACAAGCAAACGGCCAACACAATGAACACCATGATGGTGACTTTCTTCTTGGCCTTGTCCAGGGCCTTGGCGTTGCTGTTGAGCCGCATGTTCCTCAGCTTGTACAACATCATGGTGTATAAGATGCAGATGGTTGACACTGGAATAGCAAAAGCAAGGATGAGTGTGTAAATCCGGCTTGTTTTGATCCACAAAATCTCAGGGCTGGGGAGGATCAGCACACAGCTTTTCCTCCCGTTGTTTGGGTTGACATCAACGCCGGCAAAAACAGTGAAAGGCATGACGATGAGGATGACCAGGATCCAGACACAAAAAGAGATGATTTTGGCTGCTCGGTAGGTGCGGTAAGGCATGCGCTTGGACCTCACGGTGGCCAAAACAACGAGGTAACGATCGATGCTCATGACTGTCAGGAAATAGATGCTGGAGAATATGTTGTAGTAATCTATACTCAGGGTGACTTTACACAAAACCTCACCGAAAGGCCAGTAGTTCAGCAAGTGCTCGGCTATGTTGATGGGCAACACTAACGTGAACAAATCATCTGCAATGGCCAAGTTCAGGATGAACATATTAGTCACAGTTTTCATTTTGGGGGCTTTAAGGATGACATAGATGACAGCTGTATTGCCAGTCAGTCCGACCGCGCAGATTACAGAGTAAATGATGGGAATGATGACATAAAGTTCAGCATCAAAGTAAAACTGGGAGGGAAAGGTGCAGTTCAAGTCAGTGTTGTTCCTGGATGTGGGGGAGTAGGGGTCTACAGAGTCATTACAGAGTGGTAGTGCACCACTGGGGACAGAGATATTCTCCATGTTTGAACAGAGGCTGAAGCTATCAGTCGGTTTCCATTCTGAGAAAAAAACCCACTAAATTTAAAAGAGATTGGAGAAGATAATTCTTTATGTTCAACTTTAAGTATATTTCTTCAGTCATCATTTAGGGAAAATCCTTTAGTTTGGATCCATTTTAATCACTGGAGAGAGAAGCTAAGAGAACTAGAGGAAAACAGAGGAGGGACAAAGAATTAGCAGAACCAAGCAAGAAGGTTAATTTACTGCCAGTAATTTCAACATTGTTTAAGTATCTGAGAAGCAGCATGCGCTCTTATCTGTCCCTTACTCTTTAAACAATCAAAGAGTTATTAAAAAATAACATTTATATATAATATCCTATCATGTCGACATTTTCTATTGAAGATTTCGCTCCAGGACAGTTGCATTCGCCAAGAATCTGTTTAGTATTTTTGAAAGAAAAAAAAAAAGACGCAGCTTCTCACACTCACCGCAATGAGCACCCCCACTCCTGGCTTTCCTTTCTCCTTCAAAAAAAATAAATAAAAAATTGTTTTACACTTTATATCCACAAGAATTCACTATCTTACTTTTCCTTTGTGAAAATGTAAAAAAGAAAAAGAAAAAAAAAGGGGCATCCTATTTGGCGACGCTGCGTTTGTCCTCCCTCACACCAGAAGCAGGTCGTACTGGTCCTCTTTTTCTCCCCTCTCTGAAGCCACTAAAAATGTGTTTTTACAAGCCGAGAGTGACCTGGCGGAGGTTTACGGAGCTTACTCTGTGGGGTTTGACCAGCGCTGTTTCCTTTCTGCTTTTCCTGTGCGCTCTGGAGACGGTGCCAGTATTTTACGCATGAGAGGTGCATCACGAAATCTGGACAACAGGGAGACGTGGACATGAATTAATCGCCATGAAAACATTTTAAACATCACTAGTGACAGACTTAGTGGACTTCAACTAGCAACACTCGTTACTTTACACTGCATCCGATTTTTAATGCACAAACGACAAATACATTCCACTTTTTTTCAATATGCATCTGAGCACCAAAATCAATATGAAATGTTTAAAAAAAATGTTCAAGTTAATAGAAAATAAGAAAATAAAGCTATAAAGTTAAAAAGCGAGAGAAAAAGTCCTGAAAAAATAGAATTCTAACAAATTAAAAAAAAACTTTTCCTTTGCGATAAAATTAATAAATCATCTAATATCATAGATAGTTTTTAAAAGGTAACTTATCTAAAAGTATTACATTGAGTGAATTTAAGGGAGTTTACCCCCGGCAAAGTCGAGCTCCGGTAAAGTCCCTCTTCTTCACTGTCACTTCTCCAAGAGACGCGCTGCGCTGCTCTCCGCTCTCTCTCCCTCTCTCCCTCTCTCTCTCTCTCTCTCCCTCTCTCTCTCTCTCACTCACTCCTGGGAGGCAGCGCCTCCGGCTGACGTCACTCCGAGATCCCCGAGTCACTCACGTGAGCATCTCTCCGGTTCAACCATGTTTGAACCATGGTTGCTTTAAATGAAGCGGAGTGCTCTCTGCCTCCATGGTGTCAGGTGTTTTAGGTTTTTCTGCCGGTGTCAAGCTTCTGTTTGACATTTGATAACTGAAACTGTCTTCACCCTCACAGTGGTGGAGTAGTGTTAGAGAGAAGCAGTCAAGTATATACACACACACACTCAGCTGTCACTTTATTAGGTCCACTTTGCCGAGTTGGACCCACGTTTGCCTTCAGAATTGCCCTAACTCTTCATGGCACAGTCAAAGCCGTATCCCTTGGGGTCATAGGCAAGATTTCTCTGGGGGCCCCTCTAACCAGCATTCATCACCCTTTTATTATGATATTGTATCATAATAACATGTAATAATATCATCAAGGTTTTGTTGTTATAGCATTAAATTACTCAAATGTTGAGCATCCTTCAGCAGCTTTCACTATAATTAATTTTACTTCTATTTCATTATTTCCCATTTCATTCAGTTAAACAGGGGACATATGGCAGGCAAGTTTATTTGTATAGCACATTTTCAGATTCAAGACAATTCAAAGTGCTTTACATAAAACGTTAAAAGCATTACAGATAAAAAGCAGCTAGAATTACAATAAAATCATTTGAACACACAAAAACAATCATGAAAAAGATTGAAAGCAAGAGAAGTTGTAACATTTCTGTTCTCATGCACCTATGCATGAAATCTGCACGGTATCTTTTAACATGGTTCCAGTACAGATGATTAAAACTGAAGCCTGCAGAATTAATTTGTAGGATTAGATTTATGGCCAATAACAGGTCATAAATAAATAAATACTGTTTTCAGAAACATTGAGCCAACTGAACACATATGGAAAAGAAAAGAAAATATCAACACCACTTTGTACACAACACAGTAACTTTCATCCACACACCTTGGTAAATAATAAATTGTATAATGCTCAGGGGCCCAGAGTGGTACACACTGGGGGCTTGAACCCAGGTCCTCCAGACCCAAGGCCCCTTGGTAACCTCTAAAATCCAAAAATGACATGGTAGCTTACTGGATCCGGGTGGAAGTCCTGAACAGAGGGGGAGGTAGCTGTGGGTCCTCAGCTGGGAGTGGGACGAGCAGGCAGATAGGGTCAGTGTTAAGGTGGTTAGTGGATGGTTCCAAGCCAAGGCAGGTAAAACAGGGAATGTATATCGTGTATCATATCATATCATAATGCTGAGTCTAAGTTCTGTCAGCTCAGTTTCCTGTTCCTAGCTGACAGGAGTGGCACCCAGTGGTCTTCTGCTGCCGTAGCCCATCTGTTTCAAGGTTGGATGGGGTTAGGGATGGTTAACTTTCACATTTAAACCGATATGGTACCATTTCCCGGTACCTGGGAATCGGTACCTGACGGTACCAATTTTCAGTACTTTTGTGTTTGTTAATAAGGGAATAACAGATTTACTTCTCATTCTCAACATATAGGCTTATTTCTAACCAATATATTAACAACATCCATCTGTTTCTATTCTAACATCAAAAAGATTCAATGTTTCACTAACATGAAAACGGTTAAATACAATTTGGCAGTATTTTTTATTAATGATGCACAAATTAAAACGCAGCTCCTCGCACTGGAAATAGTTTCAATAAGTTCAGATTGAAAGAATATGTTGGAGTGAGGCGAGTTGGATTTAGCTCTAGAAAATCCGACAGTGAGACATCTGTCTGTCCAGGTGTCCGGTCTTATTCAATGACGACTCTGGCACTTAGGTACCGAAACATGGTACCGTTTGATTTTACATGAATCGGTGCTTGGTAGTACCGACGGGATTCAGTAAGTACCAATAAAAGTACAGAATTCAGGACCCATCCCTAGAGTGGGTGTGTTGAAACCGGTGCTTATCAGACTTCCTGTTGCCTTTCTATCATCTCCAACCAGTCTGCCCATTCTCCTCTGACCCCGGACATCAACCAGACATTCTGGTCCAGACAACTGCAGCTCACTGGATTTTTTCTCTTCTTCAGACCATTTTCTGTAAACTCTAGAGATGGTTGTGTGTAAAAATCCCAGTAGATCAGCAGTTTCAGAAATATTCAGACCAACAACCATGCCAAATCACTTTCAGAATCTGGTGACCCTCAAAATTTAAGATGCAAGTCACTCTCATCCCCTCGTAAAGAACATTATGTAGGAACACTGTTAAATTTGCAAACAAAAAAAAAGCCATAGCAACCATGAAGGACCTTATAAGTCCCGTTGAACATGCCAGACAGCTTTTAATTGAGTTTATTGCAGCTTTTAATTCAATATGTCTGCTCATGCTTCTCAGGAAACTGAGTTAAACATAACCTTGTTTTTAATCAGATGGTATCAACAGGCCTCAGCAGCAGAAGCTTAACTCTGCAATAAATAATGATGTTGATGGATTCTGGCACCGACGCTCAGACTCTGGGTGTTTGGTACCTGTAAAAGTATCATCCTGCCCACCCTGACTTACTGTCAGACATTAATGCCTATTAATGAAGAGTGTGGACAGAAACATTTAAAAAGTTAAAGTTCTATAACGTGTTGTAGAGCCTGGGAGATTTTCTACTTCTTTTTCTGCTGTTTTGAACTTAAATGCAACGAAACACAATTTCCCAAACATTCCTTGAGTTTATAATAATATCTGCCTTTTATTTGATTCAATCTTTAATTAAAATCATTTAAATTAAAACATTTTTGCTTTTTTAATTATAAGGCCTCTAATTATTTAGATTCATTTTTTAAATAGATTCCCACCCCATAGCTTTTTTTTTTTTTTGCATTAAAAGGGACAGTTTGTAACTAATTTGGCTTTTAATTTGGCTATATTTGCAAAAATCAAGTATCACTTTCATGAATACATATTTTATCTTTGTCTAATCACGATCGTCTCCAAATGAAAGTGTTCTGGTAGCTTAGAATGAGTCATTTATAAATACATCGGTGGCGGTGTACACAACTGATAGCTGCCATGATGCATCGCCATCTTTGAATTCAGAAGCTAAAACGGGACAAACTTGTCGGAGGAGGAACAAGCTGACCGCGGTTAGTTCAACTTGCCGTTTTCCATTGAAATGGAGGACCATCCGTACTTTTGCCCCGTAAGAGGGAGGAAAAATAACCAAGAAAAGAAAAAGGATTAATAACTGGGAGAAACGGAGAGTTTACATCGGCGTAGCGTTTACCAGATGGAGATGATTCTTGAGGGAGAGGGACATGAAAACTGACGTGAGGCTGCAGCTTTCTGCTGGACAGGTAAGTTCATTCAGTCTAACAGTGAAGTTTATTTTGGTGTTATGTTAGAAACAGGACAGGATGGTCCAGCAGCTAGCTTTTTATTCCAGTATCATCTGTTACTGGAGTCCAATTTGGATTCAACGATAAATAGCATTTGCGACTGGTCAGAAATAAGTGTTTACTGAATCTAGAGTTATGATTATACATCATTCACATCTCTAGAATCTCAGCTTTCCAAGCGTGTATACGGGAAGGTTCTTGGAAGGGACACTGAGTAAAATATAGATTTATTTGTCATAAATATATAACTTTTTGGGGCCAGGGACGTCTGGTACCAACGGGTTGAATTTCCATTTTCATGCTCATTCCTTCAACTGGACGCTGTGTCAAAAAAAAATAAAATAAAATAAAAAGCTGAAGAATTTTTGAAAGATGAGCAGGATGTTGATAAAGTTGGAGACTTTGTTGCTCTTTTCAGTCTGAAAGACAGACATTCTCACCCGTGGAATATCTGACAAGCATCTATCACACCCAACAGAGAAATACATTTCCAGCTTCAACAAGCTTGTCATCTTCTTTTGTTCCCCATGTTTTTCTCCAATTTTCCTCACAGTGGATGACAACAGATAAATGAGAGAAATGAATCACAGCGTGTTGCAGGCTTTCTATCCCAGAATTATTGTACATGCTCCACTTTTGTCTCTTTATCTCTGCCTCTGGGAGATCTCGTCAGACTATAAACGCCTCAAACTGTCGAAATCACAGGAAAAACATTTCAAACCCAAACAGGAAATGAAGCCGTTTTCAGAGTCAATTAGATATTTTTCTTAATGAGTCCAGAGTAGTTTTGCAAAAAGCACTCCAACCTGCCAATGAATAGGCTCCAACATGAAAATGACTTGGTTATGGCCTATTATCCAGCCTCCAGATGCTAACTGTGTGCTGTTATCCAGTATCTTTCAGAAGATGCTGGGAATGATTGCCTTCTGGTTTACCAACAGATCTCCTTAAACCTATAAGTTCATGAGTGTTCACCAACCCCCCCTCTAACTCTGAGCTCAGCTGCTGTGATTCATTCATCTTTAACACTTTAATTAAAATGTCATTCCCACTGTTGATGTGGATTAAACTAAATGAAATCAGCAAAGGATCGTGGCTGTAATCTGTAAAGGAGAAGTTTATTTAAACATTACGTAAACCAGGGGTTCGCCAACTTTTTGGGGCAGGGACCTCTTACAGGAGAGAAAATAGTCAAAGATGGGGCTTTTGCAGTGGTGGCACCAAGACTCTGGAATAAGATGCCTCTAAATGTTAAGCAGGCCTCTTTGTTAATTCTTTTCTTAAAAACCCACCTGTTTCCACTGGCTTTTCCTAATCCATTACCGTATTCCTCTGTGTGCAACTGTTAGGCTGTGCACTGATGCTTAGGTGTGAACATGCCTTTTTCTGTGTTTGTTATTTATATTCTTTATATAAATGTTATTTAATCTTTTGCTTATATTGTACAGCACTTTGGTACAATGCTGTTTTTTTCTCTCTCTTTTTGTCCAATTGTAGCAAGCAGAATAAAAGTCTGGCTGCTTCAATGTGCCGAGCAAATTTGTTTTGCCAAGGGGAGCATTTAAGGCCCCTCTTGATATTCATAATGGGTTTTTTTTTCTAGTTTAAAAAAAAATAAAAAATAATAATAATAT
>JBBBVU010000014.1:1502600-1516352 GCA_037177055.1 Atherinosoma microstoma
TGGGCTTCCCTGCTCAAGCTGCTGCCCCCGCGACCCGACCCCGGATAAGCGGAAGAGGACGGTACGGTACGGTACGACGAGACATACAGTCTGGAGCCTGAAATGTAAAACTAACCCACAATAAATGAACTCTATATTGTTCTGGTGTTGGGACCCTAAATGTCCACTGATCAACTTCTACATAACAAGTCACTCCCTGGAAAGTCCGCTCATCAAGTAAACTTAAAATCTTTTATCTGTTATTTTTCATCCAATAAGACATTAAACAAAATACCAGTGAAGCACCATTGGTTTCTTTCTTCCTTTATTTAAGTAGACTATAAAAAAGTAGGCTGCACAGTGGTGTGGTGGTTAGTACCGCAGCCTCACAGATAGAAGGTGACTTGTTCAAGCTCTGGGCGGAGTTTGAGCCAGAGGGGGTTGCTGGTTTGGGCTGGGGAGGGGTTTGAAATAGTGGCCTTTCTGTGTGGAGTTTGCATGTTCCCACCTGGTACTCCAGCTTCTTCCCACTGTCATGGCCCTGTGATCGACTGGTGTACCTGCCTCTCGCCTGATAATTGCTGGGATAGGCTCCAGCCCACCCGTGACCCTTGATTAGATTAAGCGGTACAGAAAATGAATGAATGAATATAAAAAAGTAGCTGAATTTAGCTGAATATTTATAGCTGAAAGAGACTCCACTTCCCATTTTTGAGAAACAAAAAAAAGCAATGTGATGTAAAATGGTGGAGGAAGATAAAAATGTGGAAGTTGAAGCTCAGAATGTGAGATAACACATGTCCTACAATCAAAATGAACATAAAGATCATAGTTTGTAACCTTCAGTACCAACAGATGACAAATGTTTATTCATTTTTTGCATTTCTGGGTAACATTCACTTGACGCAGCTGGTTGAGTTTATGCAATACGATCATGGTAAGTTGATGGATTACATTATTATTCACTTTATTTAAAGGACCATGTGCAGTTACATTAATCATTCATGGAAAATAAAAAGATAGCTGCACCAGATTTAGCATTATGATAATTTCCACCTGCAGTCCTTAATATAAATAGACAAGTACAGGAGCAGATAAAACATCATCAACATAGTGCAAGTACAAAACACAATAAAAATACACTACAATTGTTTTTGCAATGCAAGTTGCCTTGTTACACACAAACATTATGACAAAACTTTCTCACGTCCTGGTTAGGTTTAGGCAACATATATAATGACGTAGGGAAGCTTTTAAATCTTTATCTAACTCCGAGCATATGAGTAAGTTGGGACGCCATCTTATATTAACCTGAGATGGAAAATCAGTGTCCTTCTTGCCACTGGCAAAGAACATCTAACAATATATGTCTTTGTCGAGTAACTCGACTCATGTTATGTGAATGTGTTTCTGAGTGTTAGCCAAGCCTCTGCAGAGAGTTTTACAACTGAAAGCAGAGGATTATTTTTGTTATAAACAGACTGCATAGATTTAATGCAGCATTGTTATCGTTTATAATTCATTCTGGTTTACGTCACTTTGATGACTCTGAAGGTTTATCTTTTTCTGAGGCCATGCAGATTACAGCATGAACGAGTGCAACTGGACATGTGGGTTTTGTCTGACAACTCCAACAGAGCAAGCAAACATGTTTTATTCTTCTTAATTAATGCTCAAAGCTGAAAAGCTTAGTATTTCTGGGCTTTGTATTACTGCTGCAGATAACGGACCGTTACTTCATTTAAGTTGGAACATAAAGCCAGAACCACATGATGTTCTTTGGAGACCAAAGTACCTCATTTGACCAAATTTTGAACACAAGCAGCAATTACTTGGCAGAAAATGAATTAAATAACATTTATTGCACTGAAGGGTCAGGTAGCTGCAGGCTGCAGCCCAGGAGATAAGACATGAAGGTCTGTCAATTTAGCTGTTTGTCACCTATTTTCTTCTTTAAAGATGTTGTCCATCCTTATGCCATCCGTCCCTGCTCTCTGCATTCTGATGCTTTTCATGCCCGCTTATCCTCTCACAGGTTTATTTTTTCCACTCCCCATTTTATTCTCAATGGTTTTCTTTTCCCTTCTTTTACTTCTATTCACCATTCTGTTTATGTCCTCTCTGACTGCCACATATATCCGATGACCCTCACGTCGTGGCATGTTTCAGCTGTAGGCCTATGCTGGTCAGGGACACGGGATGTGAGAAGAATCAGAAATGAGGAAAGCAGGTGCTACACAGCCAAACATCCAGTTTGGTCCAGCTTAAAGCAGAATATTTCATATTTATTAAACTGATTTTACTTGCTTTTTAGATCTTGTTAACTCATACAGAACTTTAAAAAATATACCTTGGTTTTTGCTCTTTTTTTTTAAGAAAAAGAAATCTCATCCTCATAACACACAAAGTATCAAATGGAGCAAAAAACTCCAACTACATGTCCATATGGCAATGACTTATACATAAGATGTTCTTATAATCTAGTATATCTATGCAAATAAACCTTTATGGAGTCTTAGGGTGCATGCACACTGGTGCTGTTTGGTCCACTTTAACCCCTTGACATCCTTAAATGTTTTTCCTAAAACGGGTTTTTATGGAAAAGAAACTTGTAGTGGACAAAACATTTTACTGGACTATACTTACTACACCCTTGCTGATGTAACAGAACCATTTTTGTTTCAATGTCATCTGCTACTGGAGGACAGTATGGCTTCCAAGATAAATTCCATTGGCAACAAGTCAGAAATAGGTGTTGAAACTGAATCTACAGTTATGAATGTAGCCTGGAATATTATACATCATTCATTCATCATTCATCTCAAGAATCTCAGCTTTCCCATGGTGTATTACATGTGTAGGTACTTGGAAGGTAGACTGAGTGAAATACATATTTGTTACGTCCAGCACACAGGACGTCTGGTACCAAGGGGCAAACCAATCTAAAGCAAATTCTGGTCCACTTCAAAGCCAGGGGTCTCGGTTCACTTGCAAGTGAACCCTAGTGCTAATGCAGTGTTCGAATTGCAAGCGAGTTAAAGGGAGTTTTTTAGCAAACAGGTGGTTTTATCCAAGGAAAGTTTGGTGGTGAGAGGAATTTTTTTCCTGGGTGATTGTCAGTGGAAATGTGCCAAGTTCTTTTAAAGTCCTGGATAAATGAGTAAAGTAAAAAGTGACTTTAGACTCCGGTAATAATGGAGGAGTGTGTAAGCAGATGTTTTCTGCCTCAGCTGGAATTCTCTCTCCCACATCTGTGTGTCTCGACCCATGGGAAATGGGTGGAGGAGCCAAACGCTGGACAAAGACGCAGGACTACTTAACTGATACTTTATTTCTGTATACTTTAAACTGGACGTGAAAACACGAGGGGAGAAACACTACACTATGAAACAGGAAGTACAATGAACCAGAATGAAAACTGACCCATAAACAAAGAAAGAACTGAGACTACTTGAAACAACACAATCCCACGCACCATAAAAGATTATGGACACAGTTGGGAACTGAAAGATGACAATCTGTAATGTAGCTTAACTGCAGGTTCTGAACATGTTAAACAAACTGGGATGTCTTTGTTGTGATGGTTTCTATGTGCTGTTCATATTGATATGGATCAGATTCTGGCTTGAACATGGATTTATGGCTGGATTTAAAGTGCTGTCATGCACGAAAATGTCAAACATTTCCTTTGTTTATGAGCCTCATTCGAGCTTCATTTACGAGCTGGGTAATAAACTTCCTGACTGATCGTCCATGTTAATGAGTCATAACTCCAACACCTTTCCCCACCCTCTTGTCAAGTTTTCATGGATTTGACCAATCTGACGACACTTACGAAAAAATACTCTCATCTTTACGAGAATGTTTGCCCCATGAGTCGGTTGTCCCTTGTTCTGAAATAATTACAACCTGTTTGGATTTATGGCTACAAAGCTAATCTAAAGGTTCCCAGGATGAAGAATTCTTGCATCCATGGCAGATATGTCTTCATCTGCTAATTGCAAAGGACTCTCCAGACATGAACGGGGTTTTCTGGGGTCAGCAATGCCAAGACTTTTCATGCATGGGCATGGAATCTGTCTACAACACTCTGTAGTGGTATGGATAACATGAATTCATTTATCATTTCATGGAAAGCATTTATCATGCACATTCCTGGGGCCGTCGTTGCCCTGCAATGTTTGTAACTTTTGGTTCCAGCCTGGAAGTACATGTTACAGCTTAGTTTAGCTTTATGCACCGAGTCACGCCCATCCATCAAAGAAAGGCATTATCAGAGGGAGAGAGAGGAAAAGAAAGCGATGAAATGTCAGAGCAAAAGATAAGACGGGAGTCAACGTGACTGATTTTTACTGGCTGGGGAATTCTAAGTAGCTACATGTAGGATGAAAGATGGATGGCAATTTTTTGTTGCTAGGGGCTGCCTCACTGAGAAAACCTGTGATTCTTTAAAAAAGGGCCTCCATGTTTCTCTTCTTTGTCTGGTGTCCTGTTTTTCTGCAGGGAGATGGATTCAGGTGCATGCATCGTCTACCTGCACAGAGATGGATTCAGGTGCATGTGTCGTCTACCTGCAGGGAGATGGATTCAGGTGCATGCATCGTCTACCTGCACAGAGATGGATTCAGGTGCATGCATTGTCTACCTGCACAGAGATGGATTCAGGTGCATGCATTATCTACCTACATGATAAACAACATTTTGGCTGCTTGCTGTCAGCTGAATACTCCTGTTTTGGCAAGGAAGACAAAAAGTTTCCAAATCAACTGGATGAACAAACCATGAATTCTTCTTTTAGGTTTTTGTGAGCACTTTCAAGGTTTGGTTATTTGGTTCTGTGAAAAACATGTTGAATCAATTTTAATTAGAATTGAAAATTTAAAACACAGTGTGTTAGTAGATTGTTAAAAAGCTTCAAAGGGACCTGTTCTTAGAACACAACAAGCATGAACTGCTTCTACTTTGGCAGTTATTAGCTGCTGTTGTGCCACCAGGCCATTGCAAGCCAGTGTGTGCTTGTAGCCCAGGATTTGAAGCCTGAGATAAATACCTTTTTCATTTCAATGGAGTGACAGCTGTCCCTGGAAGTAGCCCACATTAAACTCCATGTTTGTGAACAGCATCCTGCTCTGAAACCGTCACACAAAGAGCGATTGGGCTCACAGAATTACTAAATAAAGACACACTGTTGAATAGCATACAACATGGCAACCGTAACAGATATGTTGGAGTCATCAAGAACTTTAAGCACAGATGTACTTCAGTAGGACACATATGAGGGCCGGATGCAGCCAGTGGACCTACAGTAAATAAATAAGTGAATAAGTAAACAAACTTTTGTTTATGAGTCTTTAGGGAAGGGAAAATATAAACATTTCACTTGATTCTCACAGTTTATTTGGGCTGGGCTAAGCTTAGCCTTTCACCAGAAAACAATTTGTAACATCCACAGTGACGATACCAGAACCGTTTGAATATTTTCTCACCCGTGTCGGTCACAATAAATTTGTTTCACATGACAAAATCACTGCGTCAGAGAAAAATACCTGAACTTGCCTCTGAACTGAAGGGCAGTGTTGGGTAAAAAAAAACAACGCCCCAAGCCTTGGGGGGCCCTGAAGGAGCCCTGAGGAAGCCCTGTTCAGTCCTGGAAGTGACTGTGGAGACACAATTATCCCTAGCATATATTCACCCACCTGATTTCAGCTAAAACATATAAAAGCTGCTATTCTATCTTTCCACAGCTAACAATACATCACTGCTTCATGTGTGGAGGAAGCCTCTCGTTGACCTCACCGTGTATCTGAAAGCAGGTTGTATCCACCTGGAAAATATCTATTACAGTCTAACTCTTTACCTTTGAGACCTTTTGACATTTCCACATTCTACGGACTCTGCATTCGAGTGATTCTTTTGGTTCACTTCTGATTTGGTCTGGATTGGTGGAAGAGGAGGGGGTCATGCCACAGCAGTTTTATAGGGACAACAGTTACATTTGGATGAATGTGGGCCATAAAACCAAATGCTCTGCTGACTCCTGGCTGGGGGAAATGGGGACGAGATAACACCTGCAGATTATTGCTTTACTTTTACTTGGATGGTTGAAATCCATTTTGTTATCATGTTCTTCAGGTTGTGCAGCAAAGTTTTTCCTCCATGTTCTTGTTGACCAGATGCAATCAGTCCTAAAACATGTCAAACCTACCGTGCATCTGGTCCACATTTAATCTTTATCACTTTTCATTTTCTCCTCTCAATTGTAGTACAAATCCTCCTAAAGTTCCCTCTTTGGTTAAATCTAAAGCTACTTTTTAAGGTTGCTCTTAACATTTCAGGAAATATTTATTGATGTTTATCAAAAATGGAAATCCTGTTCCTTCCTTCTCATCTAATACCAGTTGGAATAGGCTCAAGCCCCACTGTGACCCTGCAATGGAATAAGTGGGCATAACCAATGAATGGATGGATGGATTGGAGGAGATTTAGAGAGAACAAATCATATTAAATTGTACAATAAAAAAGTGATGTTATTCGTCTCTTTAGTTGTTTTATTTACCAGTTTACCTGAATGGTATCTGAAATGTGCAGATTCAGAGTTCTTTTCTTTGGGTCCAGAGTTCCTCGGCATTCTTCACAACCAATAATAGGACAGCAAAGAATCCCCCTTGCCCCTAACCCTAACCCCCCTTCCCTTCTTGTTCTTTCCTCCAGTGTCGTAGAATTTCTAGATTCTTATCAGACACACCCACCTCTCATTATTCCGTAGTCACTGCTGTACCCATCTACTGGTTCTTCTCTCCTCTGTTTCTTACTAACAATAACAAAACCTACTTGTGTGATTCGTGTTCGTTTACTTTTGTTTCAGGTCCAGTTCAGAACAGGCTGGAAAATATAATTAAGAGTCATAAATAAAGAGTTGTAAATCTTATCCTGCTTGACTTTTGTCAACATTAGTGTTAACTTTAGTGTCTGTTTGGACACTGAAAGGTAAGAAAACATATATAAAGTGATTCCGGCCCTTTTATGACTGGTTTTAAAGGCCAGTTTGTTCTTTATTTTTTTCTCTCTCATCATTGAATGGCCAGGTGCACCATGTGGAAAGCACTTTAGGGTATGTCCACTCTGCAATAAAAAAGCAGAGCAGCAGAACAAATCAATATCTGGCCTCCATTCATTGCTTTTATAAGAGAGGATTTTTTGGAAAGCTATATATTGAAGAGAAAACAGTGTGTTCTTGCACAGAAAAAACAAACAAATCAAAGAAATGAAGGCGTCACACAGAGAAGTAGTTAAACAATACCATGCTGTCAGAGGGAGGATATCTATGATCAATTAGGAACAAGAAGAGAACATGTAAAAGGAGATCTAAGGAGGAAGAACATCTAGTGACTACATTGAATATTTTCTAGGTTACTTCTTAGTTTTTCCACCTCAAATTTGTTAGATTTTTACTGATGAAAATTCTGAAAATTCATGCAATTAAACAGAGATCTAAATCAAGAAGTCTGATTGTGTTGTTTCTTGTACTTAAAGATGAAGAATGATGTTCAAATAGTTATTTGATTGTTGATGTGACTATTATCTCAATATGCAACAATCTTGTTTTAGCCAGCACCTTAGAAGAATGTTTCACTGGTGCACCGGTACAAAGAGGATGGCACCGTGCAATTTAAAGGTAATGGAGAAATACATGCCGGGTCAAAGACAACAGGTTCTGTGTGCAAACCCTTCAAGAAAATAAATGAAAAATCGGGTCCAAGTCAAGTGAATAACAGACCTCATCTAAAAGATGAAAGCTGTAGACATGGTTCCAATCAGCTGGTTTGAAGGTTTTTCCAGCTTTGATGGAATTTATTGAGTCTGAGTTCAGACTCTCATCAAGAAAATCCATCAGAACAAGTCTGAAGAAACTGATTGATGATCCTGTAGGTGAGCTTAAAAATTATTTCATGTCATTACCAACTCACACAGAGCTGTTCAGGAGACTAAAGTCATGACCGAACAACATGCTAGAAACCCGATGAATGCTTTCCATGGCTCCTGAACTCCGGGATAAAAGGGAAAATAGAAAAGTAACAGAGGAGGAAATCTTTACAATTGGCTGCGAAGTCATTATAAAATGCATCTTTTATTCCTGTGTGACTACTTGACTACCAGTACTGTCCAAGTAGAAATGTGCATCATGGTTTCTTATATTTCTGGTGACAAACAAGGAAGAAGAAAAACTGGATTCCCCGTCTGACCGTGAGCCGTTCCTCCGGGCCACAGCCACCTGTCGTCCTACCATGTGAATGTTTTAGATGCGTTTAGCCACCATACAATTACTGTGATGAACCCAATGCCCTTTGTGTTGTAGTCCACTTCCTGTAGCTCACCAAGAACAACGTTTGTAGACAGATATCGCTGCTTTGATCCGCATCAGTTTGTTTGCACATTCACACCCAAACATACCAGACTTTCAGAGAAACGAAGCCACCTATAGAAGCAAAGTGCTTCCACATGCTAGCTTTTAACACCTACAACTGATTAAGGCATGGTTTTACTAAATAAATCATTTGAAACCTATTTCTTCCCCCTCTTTTATATTGTTATTACAACCCCAGTTCCAACAAGCTAGCTAAATGATCTGCCTTCAACATCGAAATGTATTTTTATTGGATGCTGGTTTGTAGAACTTAATAGAGGAATAATGGGATATTGAGATTAAGAATTACTGAATGGCTAAGATCAAAGTTATGACTGTAGATGTATCAGGATCCCACTACCTCATGCACCCCAAAGAAATGTGCAACAAAATAGTCTTTAGTTTATTGGCTGCTACTTCGTTAACTATAGTTAAACCTTGTCAGTGGCAGAAGAATGATCCATTCCTCTGCTGTCTGGTGAGGGTTTTAAACCAGAAATCTCTGCAGGTCAGTTGAGCTTTCGATGAGATGTAACTTTTTAGGGTTCATACTGTCGGTTGCTGATATTTTGAGACATGACACACTGTGGTCTCTCTTTACTACCCACCTTTGACCATTACCATTACTTCCCATTACTTCCATTAATATGCATCTTTTCTTGCCTTTATTTCTGATAGTTAAAATCTCTGTTATTGATTCATCATCGTTAGCCCATTGGTACTTTTACAAATTTGTCCATGTTTTGCTTGCAGTTTTGTTTCGGCCTTGCCGCGCGCCATGACTCTGGGCCCCAGCCCCGTCCCCCAGTTTGGGAACCACTGGTGTAGAGAACCAGATTAAAGCTCTGCAGATTGGAGGAACAAGTTAACCTTATCCAGAAGTTATGATGCCATGTACCCCCGAAAAATAAAATAAAATAAAAAATAGGTTTTTGTAGCATTTGCACAATTCTGAATGAGGATCGAACCACCGACCATCTTCCTTGTGCGCTGCAGCCATGCAGGAGTTTACTGGAGTAACTACAGCCAGTCATGCTACGTGGATTGATTTTGTGCAGAGCCACAGTTATAAACAGCTGAGAATCAACACCAACACCAGCACTTATTTCAATCATTTTACTAACTTTTACAGCAATAACTGGGATCAATGGATTCACCATCCCAGACTTTGTCTCTCCCTCCTCTGCCGGTTTCCTGTTGAGACCTCATTTTAATTTACTCAGGGATTATTTTAATCATTCATGCCTGGAAAAGTGATTCATTATCAACAGTTTGAGTCATATTACAAACTCAGACTGTAGATTTATTTCTACAAAAACTACTTTCACTTTGTTTGAGTTATGATTTGGTAGAATTCATTTACAATCTAATGACTTTTCGTATCGTTGCCCAGCAACAAAACTTTTCTTTGTCCTCCTCCCTCTGTTCTTCCCTGCATTTTCTTTGCACTTAAATTGAAATATGAATTTAATTTTAGGTGTATTAATGAGTACCCGAGATGACTCATAAAAGAGAAAATATAATAATTCGGGTGTTGTATACAATGTGCTGCCACTGATGCATAAAACTACTCTTATATTTGTTATTTAAAATGATTGGCTTGCTGACACCTGCATCAGGTATGCATCGCTGTCTTTGGAGGAGTAATCAGTCTGTTCACTCCTGAGTAAATCAGGCTTTAAATTTAAGTACAAGGAGGGGCAAATAGTTCTCTCTTCCCCCCTTGTTTAAGATCACAGAGAAAAATGATCAATGCTTCTCATATTCTTCTTCCAAGTTCACAGTGACCCTCTCTTCTCTGCTATTGCTGTTCAAAAAGAAATCCAAAAAGGCCCTAATGATAGAAAAAGTGTCAGTAAGGGAAGTCCTTTCACTGAAGAAAGCAGAGGTGTCCACAGGAGATGGAGCTGCAAGACTAATGGTGCTGGCCAATAAGGAGCACAGTGGTTCCTTAATAAGGGCTGTTCCCTCTCATCCCATCCAGATTTACTGACTTTTTCTCCTTTATTTTTTAAATTTTCTCCCTTTTAAATTTAATGTACCAATTCTCCATTATATATGTGGTTTAATCTTCCTAAAACTAAATAAATAGTAATTATACCACCAAATACCTTAAAAAAACAACCCAACCAGGAGGCAACTTTGTGTCGCCCACAACTGCTGAGTTTTTACTCTTCAAGTAAATATGGAATCTTATTGTTTCAAGCACAACACATTAAGTTAACGTGATGTTTAGATTAAAAGTAAGCCAAAAAAAAAGCCTGTAACTTACATAAACGACTCGTATTTTCTGGTGTGAAAATGTCATTCAGTGAGTGGTTCAGATTTATGGGGGATTAATTATATTCTATCAGTCTTTATTTAATCAGGTTTACCCATGGCCAAGAGGGCAAGAGTAATAAAGAAAAATATTTTTTAAAAATCCCGCGACCCAACCGCACTAAACAAATATCTGCCCCCATATGTTATATTTAATCTACAAAATTTCAACCCTGTTTTCTTCTCCCTGCTTTTTCATAATTGTTCAGGTTGCTTTGGAGAGTATCGTCTAGCTAGCGAGCAGTGATGTTGTCCAGGTGGTTCGGTCCGCTTCAGTTCAGTGCAGTTTGAACACAAACCAAAGGAAGGAGTGAAAACTTTCGGAAATCCCCACCCAATCGGACCGAGTACCCGGACTATCCTGGTGTGAAAGCATCCTAAGACTGTATGCAAGGAAGCATGAGTCAGTGATCTGTTGAGCCCGAGCACGACATGATGGACATGATCTCTGTAGATGGGAGATGAACATCATTCCCAGACTAATCAGATCCATCATTAGTGATGGTTAACATGCTATTTAAACATTCATATGCAGTCCTTTTCTTAATGGATTGTCGTTGCTTATTTTTTTGTTTCCCATCAATAATCCCCCTAATAATGTGTAATGGTCTTCTCCACGTCTAACTTTATATTGTAGTTATTTCAAACCTTTCATGTTACATCCTGGAAGCAGCAAATCCTCTTTGTCCCGATGCATCAGTGAGAGCTTATGAACAACCTTCTGGCCTGTGCTCTGTCATAAGTAAACATACAGTATGTGTGAGCCAAAATTGCAAGCGTGTTATTGGAGAAGTCAAGAAGCTTATCCGGCAACTTAAAACCTTTCACGCCTTTTCAGGTTCCCCGAGACTTTCAAATGATTTGTTCTCGTAAAACAATCTGAATTCCTTTGTGATCCTGACTATCAGCTGACACTAATAAACAACCAGATCTCCAAGCTGATGATGTTACACAGGATTTAATGATCGTACATCCCAAATGTATTCCTGTCCTATCACAACTCTTACTGATGCACAGAAGAGCCTTACATGTGCAAAAAAAGTAATAGATCAGACTGTGGACATTGTTCAAGAAAGAAGTGTTTGTTTTTATGGAGGTCCATTCCATCTGTCTAGATGATGAAGTTTTCAAAACTTGGATGCCGGAGTTCAAAAGTAACGTTTGCTCAAATTGTTGTTTAACTTTCTACTCTTTCTGCAAATAATCTAACTGCTCAGCTTTGCATGATGGTTTGTGACCATCCATCTTTCCTTGCGATGTCATTCCAGAGGTTTTCTACAGGCTTTAAATCTGGAGATGGAGCTGGCCATGATAGGCTCTAAATGTGGTGATCCTTGGTTCTCCTGGCTCTAAGGCATGGAGGATTGTCCTGCTGTAATCCTCTCAGATGGGGAGCACAATAAGGAAGTTTTGGGAAGTTCTGTTTTCTTTAGGATGATCTGGTATGTGGCCCTGTGATAGACTGGCGACCTGTCCAGGATGTACCCTGCCTCTCACCTGCTAATTGCTGGGATAGGCTCCAGCTTCCCTAAATTGGATTAAGCGGTACAAAATATGAATGAATGAATCTTGTAAGTGGCTTTATTTTTAATTTATTTAACTTTGAACAAAATGATGGTCTGGCTGCTGTGTTGTGCCAAACAAATCTGCTTTGCCAAGAGGATCTTCATGGATTTCAGGCTCCTTTTGATAATGAAGCATTATTCTTTCATTTTTAACTAATCTATTGCTGAACCTGAAAATAGGGATGGAGGGAAAAGAAAGGACACATCTGCCTGATTCCAGTCTTGATGAAGCCTCCTCTGATCCTCCTCTATTAACAGTCGGTGTGAGACACTATGGCTCGTCGGCCTCTCCAGGTCTCCAACTAATTAATATATATTAATCCAAATCCAGGTGCTGCCTTTTCTAAATACAAATTCATGTTTTTCTGTCTTAAAAATCACAAATAATGTGTGCTTCAATACATACAAAAGATGTAAAAATGACAATTAAAATGAAATTTGAGCAAAAACAAACAAGCTGCATCATGCACCACTGTTGGGGAAACAAAGAAATAAAATCACCATATAACACACACAGACAGAAAGCTATCCTCACATTTATCTGTCTGGTGGTGCTCCAGTCCCAGATACCCTCCAGGACTGGAGCACCACCAGGCAGCCTGTTTCATGCCATTGTTAGTGGAGACTGGAAGAGATCTATGAAGGGTTATGAAGAACATTTTGTGAAAAAGCTGCAGAGACATTAAGGATGAAACTAAGGGGCTGTGACACTCAGTAGCACAACAAATCTCCACATATTAATGTTATCTGACTTCTTACTGGGACTGTTTGCAGAATATTATTCATAGGGAGCTCTGCTCTGGAAGTGCATTTCATTCTGGAAGATTAAGTAAGGTCACTTTATCCAGTAGCAAAGCCTTGTTTAGCACCGTTATAGACAACTATGACAAACAAACCAAAAATTTAAATATTTGGGAAGTCATATTGAAAAGTAAAAATGTGTTACCGCAGCTCGTTTAGTCAGCAAATTTGTTCAGACCCAAAGAAAACCATGGAGATAATTTGAGACCAGACCATTGACCATTTGAGACAGATTTTTTTTAAACGTCTGATCGTTTTGTTATCTAAGATAAATAGTAGATCATGTCCAAACGTTATAATTTCCCTCAAGGGAAAATTAATCTATTTTTCACCCATTTCATTCATTTAAGAACAAGTCACTTAAAAGTAAGGACAGTCAGGCTTCATTGCATCTTTATTATAATTATATTTTGATTTTACTCATCCTTTTGTCGTTATGTAGCTATAGCTATGTCTAGAATCTGTCCGTCTGCACAGGAACAGGAAGTCATGACCATTAATGGCCATTTATGGGCGTTTACCTGCAAAGTAGAACCCGCTGATTTTTTCCTTTCTGTTGTGAGGATCCTGGACTCCATTGTCTGTCCTTGTGTTTCTTCTTCCCTTTCCCTCGTGTGTGTGTGTGTGTGTGTGTGTGTGTGTGTGTGTGTGTGTGTGTGTGTGTGTGTGTGTGTGTGTGTGTGT
>JBBBVU010000014.1:1567066-1577152 GCA_037177055.1 Atherinosoma microstoma
CTTCACATTGTTCATGTGGAAATGTTCTTACTTTCACTATTAAACATAGCCCTGAGCTCTACTGTTGTTTTTCTTCCTGGAAGACGATGGTTTCCCACTCTCCTTCCAGTTTATAATAATGCGTTGGACAGTTCTGAACCCAGTTTTAGTTTCTGCATCTCCTTGAATGTTTTCTCTGCTTGATGCCGATAATCTGACCCTTCTGGAACAGACTAACATCTTTTCTATGACCACAGGATGTGTCTTTCCACATGTTGTTTAAGAAATGAGACGCTACTCATTGCATCAGCTGGGGTTAAATAACTCCTTGCAGTAATTATCCAATAAGAGGCTCCGCCCCTATTTGCTTAATTAAACCCAGGTGGTCACTTTTATTTGGCCAGGCAGTGTATGCACCCAGTGTTGTGCATTAACAAGTTGAAGAAAAATAAATAAACATGTTCATTGAACATGTTTGTTGAACTGAATTAAACATATTTGCAAATAATGTACTCGCTCAGATTATGTGAGGTCCTGCAACAGTCACTGTCTTATTTTCCCCAGAGCTACACCTACCTCACACTACGTTACCCATGATGCACTGCAAACTAAAGCATAACAACCCACGCCGGTGCAAATGTATGTCTTAAATGCACAATGCTGTATATTCCTACAGAAAAACAAGTCAAGCCGGAGAAGCAACTGCTGCATGCCGCCATTTTCATCATGAGCCTATATGTTGTAATGTCAGTAAGATAAATATAATAAAAATATTTTGAATCTTTAAAAAGGGACTTGCTAAGCTTTTCTTTCTGTTCTGCTACGTGTGAGTCAGACCATTAAACGCTCCGAGCGTCACAAAGACAGGATCGATTTAACAACTGTAATTCCGCCTTCACTCAGCAGTGGACAGAAGGATAAAGGCTTGCATGCTGGGGTAGAGTCTTAAAACCCAAACCGCTGAGATAAATTAAAGCCACCTGCGGAATCAAATCTCTGGCCCCTTAATTTAGCTGTTGTAATGTTCAGATCATAATGTGGCAGAGTGCTGCCTACAGTCAGATTTAATAGGTTTTTAGTCATAAGTACGTCTGTAGGAGCTCATTATCTGCAGATTTCTACATTTCTACCCAAACCCAACTATTTTCAGGAAGCAGGATTTTTCAGTGAATGATGTCGGTGGGAGTTTTCTTCCTTTGAGCCGACAGATCAGACAAAAACTCCCACTCAGGGATGTTTCATCACATTTGGCTTGAAAAACTAAAATCTAACAAATATCTCAAATCAAGGTCTCACATATGCTTTTTTGTTCCGGTAAGCTATGTCTTCTCACTAAGTAGTTTTATGTTGGAGTATTTCACTCCAACAAGCCAAGTGTTTTGGTCCTATCTCAATAAGAAATTCTTCTTGCTTGTTGCTGAGATGTTTATTACCTATTATGAGCAAATTTATGCTTGAAACTAGAATATCAGCTGTTACAAACCAACACTTCATGTGTAAAATTGCTTTTCCAAACTAATAATTTTTTATTTCAAGCAAGACAAGAAAATAAATCTCATGTTTTGTATTTTTAGCGATAGAAATGTTTGTGTTTTTAGTGAGAAAATACTAATTTCAAGGTATTTGTGGGTTCAGTGAGGTTAGATATTCTCATTGCGGGTCATTTTTCTTCATTTAAGCAACACTTATACATTTTTGTACTTTCTTTATTATTGGAAGCTTAGCATGGTTTCAAGCACAGCAAGGCTTTGATCTGTTAGATCTGTGAGCAAAGAAACATTTAAAGGTCTATTTATCTGATGTAGAAACGTTCCAGCTGGAGCATTTCGATGATGCTCATCACAGAGATCATTTAGTTGGAGCATTATCTCATACTTTGTTCACGTTTGGTTTTATTATTGTTGGATTTATTCATTTTTCTTTATTTAGGAAAGGAAAAAAAAAGAAAAGGAAAGAAAAAGAACACATTTTTCTTCCTTTAAATTTCCAAAGCTTGAATGCTTCGAGCTTACAATGCCGTCCTCAGCTGATCAGTAAGAGGAGCAACAGTCCAACGGACAACCAGAAGCGGTGGCTTTTTTTAAATCACATATTTGTAACGTGACACCGAAACCATAGTTAACTGTCTTTTATAAATATAATTTATCATGCTTTTATGGATCACTTTCTCACTAACAGCTGACATTTGGACTCTTAAATACCTCAAATTCTCTTTAATCACTGTTCACTCTTCAGCTAAATCAAATTATAATTTTTTTTTAGTATAAACCAAACTGCAACGGTTCCTAAATGAAAATCTAACCCTTTTGACTTATTTGGAGCTCAGAAGGAGCCTGTTTCTCTTCGGCTGATCTTTATAATTCCTCCTTATTTGAAGCTGCTTTCTGGGATTATTTGCAGCTTGACACGACAAACCTGTGGTGGTCCCACAGGTTTGTTCTAATAAGATAATAAGGACAAACCAGAAAAAGTTCTTTATATCACATCACAGAAAAATCTGTTGATTTCAAGACGAATTTCCCAAAAGTGGTAGCTGACTGTTATAACTGCAATTAGGGAAATATGAGACTCTAAATGAGGTGTGTGGAAGCCCAGGTGCCGCGCTGTCAATGAAATACAATTTGCAGGCATTTTGTTGAACTAATTCAGATAAATTGGTTACATGCTGGCTTGTAAATGGAAAACGTGTCGCTGGCTGGAAACATACGGGGTTGCATACTGTGTGTGTCCTCGGGGGCGATGGGAAATTAATCCCATATGCATCTATTGATGGATTTTTTCTGCAGAGTGAATGGGAAAGTAGGAAATATCCTGTGTTTGTGCAGAATTTGTGACTTTGGATAATAGTGATGTCATGTCAAGAGACCGTCTGTTTATTTAAAGAAAAAAGTATTTTTTAAAAAGTCAATTCTTTCAAGAGCTTTTTCTTCTTGAAGCCCGTAGACCCCTAACGATGCATTACTTTTATATTTTGGATATTTATCGTTAAGTCATCTGACACAACTGTCCTCCCAAATCTGACCGCTGTGCATGGAAGCATGTGACCTCTAGTGGTCATCAGACAACATTAGGCTCTGATTAAAAGCACTATTTGACTTGTCTCTATGCCACTGTGGAAATGCAGACGAGGTTCACCAGCAGGGACAACCGATGGCGACTTTAACATCTGCAGCATGTGTTAAAAGACGCACTACCGAACTCAGTGACGCTTCCCCATCAACAGCATCCATCTTGCATCACCTGTACCGTGAGCTCATCTCCAGCCAGTGAAAGACAGACTTGTCCTGTCTCTTTCTCTATCCCTTTCTCTCTTTCTTTCCCTCTCTTCCTTGGACTTCTGCACCAGAGCGTGAATGAGCGTTCACACTACGCCAAACAAACCGAACTATCTGTGGAGGCGGACCAGAGTTCATTTAAAGTCAATTAAACAGCACCAGTGTGAATGCACCTTAAAGACCCACTATATAACTTAAGCTGTTTTATCATAAAATAGCATAAGTCCCCTATCGACGGCTAATTCGGCATCCATCTTGGATCCTACCTGTACTGTGAGCCTCTCCAGACAGTAAAAAACTGTCTTTTCTCAACTCTTGTCTTATCTCTTGCTCTTCTTTGGCTCTCCTTAGTTTCCTCTCTTCCTCCGATAATGTCTTCAAATATTTCTTTGCTGAATCGGCTGACGTGCATTCAAAACGACCGGTTTGTTTACATTCGTATGCTAGCGTCTAACGCATGCCCAAAGCGAAACTAGCAGGTGGACTCCTGGATGTAAAAGTTCTATAGTGCGGTTTCTCAGCCCCGGCGGCCCCAGAAATGCACATAATAGATGTCACTGTGCCATCAAACGAGTCCAGAAAGCCGAGTTTTAAGGTTAAAAAGTTATATAGTGAGCCTTTAAATGAGTTGCTGCCATGTGATTGGCGGATTAGCTATCTGTGCTAACAAGCAGTTGAACAGGTAATCTTGAGTAGCTATGTACACTTTAACTTAAATATTATGCACTCAACTGTTTTACACCACATGTTCAAGGCAACCTTTTTTTTTTTGGTCACCATTTCTGCAGCTCATGTAAAAATCATAAATAAGATATTCTCAAAGGTCAAACACATGCCAATGTTGCACTAAATCCGGACCTCTTGGGCCAGTGTCTTGCAGGTCTTCATCTGTTCCAACACACTTGACTCAAATTAACGAGTCATCGGGCAGAACTTCATAGGCTGTTGGAACCATTTAATCAGGGCTGCTGCTAGCCATTTGGGTGCCCTAAGTGCAGCTACTTTGTGATTCCCCCCCATTTAACAAAAAAATGTATTAACTATTACAAAATCTAAGTATGCATTCTGCGATGTTTTTGGGGTTCATTTTTGAGAAAAAAGTTTCATTTTTACTGTTCACCCCCATGACAGGCCTATGCATAAAATGATGTTAGATAAGATAAAAAATTTAGTAAAAAATTTGTGAAAATACTTTTTTATTAAATAAAACACAAAAGAAGCGCTAGATTTAGAGAAAAGATTTGCCTTAATGGACCAAAATGTCCACAGTGATGCATAGTTTAATGTTCTCTCATTTCCAGATGTAGCCCAAGACCAGTGTCCCCAGTATCACAAAATCACACCATACAACTGTGAAATAGCATATTGAAAAGCTACTTCTGCATTAACAATGCCACCAAACATTAAATACATAAATAAAATAAACATAAAATTATCACAATGATATTAAAAGGAAAAAAGAAAGATCTGTGTGATGGCTGAACACCTTTGTCTGGAAGACTTTGAGTGTGGGACAACAGATTAGCAGCAGATTGATGGGTGGGATAGGCTCTAATCCTCTGTTAATCATTATCAATAGCCTAATAAACAATCAATAAATTAGTTTTGTATTGTTTATATCGGGCAACAAAGTTCATATTGTAACAGACTGGGACATATTACATGTAACTCTTGTTAAGATTGTTACCATGGTTACAGAATGAGTTCAGCTGGTATAAAAATATTGTTATGTAGTAGTTACATTTACAGAGTGTCACTGAACATATCAGAAGCTCAATCAATGCAGTGATCGATGTCGGGTCTCATTTAAAGTCTCTGATTGGCTGGAAGTTAAGGGGGTGGTCCTCTACATGTTGACAGTGTGTGGAAAGGATGGAGGAGTCAGTACAGCTGATGTTACAGCTGTTAGCGGCTAATAGCTGGGCTTTCTGCTTTGCTGTTGCAGCCCTTAGCAGTCTGTATCTTCCTGTAAATAAACAGTCAATTAATCATGAGTCCGATGTTTTTGTGCCCCCATCAATGCTTGATGCCCTACGCGGGTAGTGGGAGCGGCGGCCCTGCATTTAATTGGCCCAAGAGGCTATTACACACTCACATGTTTCAGATAAACACATCAGATTTAAAGTGAGATTCAGAGTCTCGCCTACGAACTTTTCTACGCCGAGGATCGAACTGCCAATAAAGCTGGTAAATAACCTTTTTTTCCCCCTCCAAAGCTATGGCTGCCGCAACATACTGTAAGTAAACACTGAGGATTATGTTGATGTGGTTTTATGATAAGACGCAGACAAACTCAGCTTGTTTGGCTTCCAGCTCAGCTCAGGATAATAAATAAACATCTCTCCTTTTTTTTCCAGCTTTAGTTTTATTTACCTTTCTCTGTGGAGTATTTGTTTCTGTGTTTGATTTTTGCCTTTTGAACGCACCAAGTCCTTAATAATGGATGCATTGGTTCCCGCTGCCGTTTGCCTAATTTACAATTCATGTGTAAACATCTCTATATTTACTCGCGCACCTTTGCCAACAATCCTTTTGCACATAAATATCCGTCTATCACGCCATGGTGATGTGAACATCACGGTGCAAGTTAAGCCCTTCTCAGCCCTGCAGACATATTTACTACACCTCCTCAGGGATCAAGACTTTCAATTATTTGATTTCCTGCCCGGGGGTGTGCACAATCAATGGTTGTGATTAACATGTTGCACCTTGGGTCTATGATAAATTAAAACAACAGTCCGGGGTGTAAGGCAAGCAGCAAATATAAAACCATTTTGGTGAGATCCTTATTTATATCCACAGTGCTTCCAGTTGAGACATCGATAAATCACTCGCTGCTTGCAAGTCAGCAGAATTCACAGTTTAACGTTAAATATTTCATTATATTAAATTAATGGTTTACAACTTGACACAAAAATGTCATCCGCTAACCGAGATGAAAAATGTTTGTTGTGTAAATGGATACAAGTTTAAATTTGCACCTGAGTAGCTGGAGAGACTGGTGTGGATCTATTTCCATCTGTTAAACAAGATATTTTTCATGCATGACATTGATTAATTAGGTGAAGTGAAACAAAGTTTGCTGGTAGCGATAGTTTTTACAGACATATTTTACTTGCACTTCTGCACAGGCAGCTGAGAGAACAGCTCTGAGTTCATTAGTCTTATATAGGAGCTCATAATGGAGACATGTAGTGCAGTTTTGTTAACACGCCGTGTTTAGATATGCTGAGGACTTTTTGTTGTTTAAATCCAAACATGAAGGAGAAAGAACACAAAGTGCTGGATGTCTCCCATCGTCGTCCTTTGTTTCTGTGTTGCATTCTCCTTTGTTATAATTCAATTACGTTACATTCCATAATAATTAGAATTGTTCAAATTAAAGAGATTCATTTGTGGATTTACTGCGTTTAAAAAAACAAATGATTTAATGTGTGCAGGAGGACTTAAGACTAGTAATGCAGCAAATTGTCGCATACACAAGAAGAAATTAATCAGAAGAAAAACAATCAGAATCAGAAGAATCTTAATGAGAAGAAGAATCTGCAAAAGAATCAGAATCAGAAGAATCTAAATCAGAAGAATCTTAATCAGAAGAAGAATCTGAAGAAGAATCTGAAGAAGAATCAGAATCATGAGGATCATAACAAAGTTCAGAATCAGCAGAAGAATCTTAAAAATCAGTCAGAAGAAGCCGTAGAATCCGAATCAGAAGATTCTAAATCAGAACAAGAATCAGAAGAAGTGTCATAATGAGAAGAAGAATCTGCAGAAGAATCAGAATCAGAATATTCAGAAGAAGTAGAAGAGTCTTAAAAATCTGAATCAGAACAATAATCTGCAGAAGAATCAGAAGAAGATCAAGAAAGATCAAAAATAGAAGAAGAAGCAGTCAGAAGAAGCAGTAGAATCTGAACCAGAAGAATCAGAAGAACAAGAATCTAAAGAAGAAGAATCAGAATCTACACAATGTCTGACCTGTTGATGAATCCAAAAAATGTGTTGACCCTTTAGACGGGAGTTTGACAATTAAAAAGTAGCATACCATCTCAACACCAGGCACACATTTGTTTAGGCTGCTAGTTCAGACCTAGCAGACTACAAGCTAGGTGTTTATATTTTGGAACGTGATCAAGGCTATCCTGTGATTAATCAGATTAAACATTTTAATAGTTTGACAACCCTAGTTATTGCTATGAATCTATTGCTAGCCAACTTATACCCCGTCTACCAGGTAAGTATACGGTTGGCTGTCCCATCCTGAGCCAGACCCTTTGGTGGAAATATAGCTTTAACCCATCATGGCATGGGTTAACCAGCATAGCCTACCTGAGTATTGTTGCTGACCATGTCCATCCCTTTCTGAGCCCAGTGGAGCATCTTCTGATGGCTACTTCCAGCAGGATGATGCACCATGTCACAAAGCTCAGATCAATGAGTTCACTGTACTCCAATGATCCTCCACAGTCACCACATCTCAGTCCAATATTTCACGTTTGAGATGGGGTGGAACAGGAGATTCTCATCATGGATGTGCAGCAACAGTGTGGTGCTATCATGTCATTATGGAGCTAAATCTCCGAGGAATGTTTCCATCACCTTGTTGGATCTATGACACCAAGAATTAAAGCAGTTCTGGAGGAAAATGTCGACCCAACCCCGTACTAAAAGGTGGACAGTGAATGAAGAAGCAGATTCTGTTCAAGGTACTTTAAATGATCAGGGTTCTTATTTAATCTTTACATTTATATGCTTCTGCCCACGAATCACAGTTAAGATTCCACAATATTTCAGAAATATTACTCTTGACTATCAAAATAAGAGTTCCTTTTTAAAGCTGAACTCCATGACCTTAGGTTCAGCTCATTGCGACCTGTATGCAACCATTTATTTCTCATTTTAATTGCAAATTTAGGAGACAATGTATATTTGCAAGTCAATGGAATCTCTTAGCTGAGTTCAAATGAAAGTCAGGAAGTCTTCTAGAGATGGCTCTCAGCCACTCAATACAGTCCATCAATATAAAGATTAGGTCACATCCAATAAAGCTGATGAACATGTTGGACATTATAAAGTGCTGCGTCTCTCCTGATGTCTGCCTTTCCATGTTTAACCATGTGAAATATTGGAATTCTCTGTCAGTAGCTTTGCTCTTATTGCTCTCTGAAAGAAACAGATATCATTTTCTGACACATTCTCTAAGCTCGTTTGGGTGTTTGAGGCATTATTTAATTTAGTTATTGATGTTGCTGCTTGCAGGCAGGTCAGGGGTCAGCTGCTTTGATTGCTTGGAAAGCTTTGAATCATTGGTGAAACATGCACAGTGTTTAGATCCCTGTGCTTTCTTCTTCCCAAAGAGAACTAATTCTTTTATCTTCATTCTTTGACTCGACAGAAAATTGTGTTTTTCCTCTGTATTCTACTCACTTTGACTCGTCTCCCAGCTGCTTCGGCCTATAGCAGCAGAACTGAAGGGATGGATAAGGGTCACCAAGCCAGACCTGGCTAGAAGATTTATCAGCCTGATCTGAAGGTAGAGAGGGTGTCTGCTTCCTGCAGCTAAACTGGGAGCTGGTGCCACAGAGAGGGGTCTGATAACTGAAGGTTCTGCCTCCCATTAGAACCTCCAGGAACCACCAGTAAACCTACAGTCTGAGAGTGAAGTGTATCGCTTTGAAAATCTGGAACTGTGAGATCTTTAAGATCCAATGGAGCTTGGTCACTAAGGTTGCATTTACACCAGGATAGTCCGCTGTGGACTCGGTTCAGTTGGGGGGTGCAACATTGTTCCGGTCCGAGATTGTGTTCATGCTGCACAACTAAAACGAATCAGACCTTTTAAATAACGTGTTTCACTCTCCGCCAGAGGTGACGCTGCACCAAGGATTACTGAATGAGACACACAACAGAGAAAAAAACTGGTTCATGCACTTTGTTTTGTAGTCAGCTTCCTGCATTTGGTCCGCTTGAAGCGAACTGGGACCTGCGTTTGTAGGTGGACTGAGTCTGCTTGTCTGATCCGAATCAGAATTTGTTTGCGGATTCAAAGTTCCCCAAACCAAGCGGACTTTCCAAGCAAATGGACTAGGATTTAAATCAAAAAGGCTGCTGTGAATGCGCCCTAAGAGCAGGAAGCCGATGAAGAGAAGATAAAAATCTCTGCTGCTAGTTCTCATCAGAATTTTGGATCAACTGGAGGCTTTACAGGGCAAATGTTTGGTCCAGTTGGTTGATTTCTGACCAGTGTCAGAAACATGAAACTCTGTGAAGCATTTCAGGAGGAAAAGGGAAACACTGAATTTTGGTGTAGAGCCCAAGATGGATGAAGCCAGCATGACTCACCTGTAGGTTTCTGAAGAGCTGAATTGAGGATCGTTGGGAGGTTTCCACCGTCGCCATCTTGGCAACTTCACGAGTCTCATCCGTCCGGGAAAATACAAAAATTGCCAACACGGTGACAGTGAGAGGGGAACTGTGAGGCTGGGGAGGGATGACTGACAGCCATCAAATTCTGAGCTGCCCTGTAACTACGAGCTAACAAAGCTAACCCGGAGTTAATGGGAGCTAACCAGCTAACGGAGGTAGGCGGGCTAAAGCTAAGGTGCTGTAGGCTGGCTAAAAAACGCGGTTGTGCTCCCCTCTGCCTCGTTTTGCCGGATATCTGGCACATGTCCATCAAAAGGACACGCCCATAGTTATGAAGAATTTACAGATTAATTAACATCTAAACGGATGAGTAATGATAAATTCACTTCCCCCACAGTTGTCATGGAGGTAAACTTGACCTATTAAACCTAAAATGTTTTTTTGTACCAGGCTGTAAACATGTTTA
>JBBBVU010000014.1:1602540-1614356 GCA_037177055.1 Atherinosoma microstoma
ATAAAAAATATCTATATAGATATATATATATCTATATATATAGATATATATATAAATAAAGGGGTGCAACAATACATCTGTATTGAATCGTTCAATACAGGTGCATACCGAACCGTGAGCACTGTATCGAACAATACAAATTTTTTTATGAACTTATCTTCTGATGATGTCATCCAAAATGACTGACAACAAAGCTTTATCTATTAGCTTTTTTTTTGGAAAGAGCTGTTAATTTTCAATACACTGTTTTCCATAGAAGATGGGTGATTTCCCCATCAGAAACATTCATTTTATTTATTTACTATTGTTTTTTCTCTTTCAGCAACATCGAATTAAAAAACTGTACTTATGAGTTTAAACAAATATTTGTAATTAATTTCAATAAAATTAAAAGTTAAAAAAGGCATTGAAATGAATTTTTTGTATCGAAGAAATATCGAACCATGACACTAAAGTATTGAACTGAACCGAACCGTAAATAATATATATATACACATAAGGTCGGGGGGGCTGGGAATGTTTAGTCCTCCAATGGGGGGCATGGTAGAAAAAGTTAGAGAACTACTGAGTTAAAGTATCTCGGGTCTTGTGCAGAAGTGAGGAAAGAAGTCAGCATCGTGGTGAAGGAGCTGAGCTGAAAGCCGAAGCTCTGAAGTTCTTCTGCCCTTGGCTGCGGTCAGCAGCTGTGGATAGTATCCAAAATAAAACAAGATTGTGGATGCAAGCAGCCAAAACACTTCCCTCTTCAGGTTGTCTGTTCCAAGTGGCCTTGGAAAGGGAAGTGTGGGCTTCTCTGCTTAAGCTGCCCCTGCGACCTGACCCCAGATAAGCAGTAGATGATGGATGAAGGCTCTCAAAAAACAACATAAAGAGATTTTTTCTGCAAAAATCAACCTTATAATTTCCCTCAGGGGATAAATGAAGCATTTTTCATTTATTTTTATTAATGAAGTAAAAACTGTTTGTCAATGATCTGGTACTTGAGTCATCACATTTCTTTATATTGCTGCGATGACTCAGGTTATGAGTGATTAAGTGAGGATGACCGGGAGCTTACTCAATAACCTTGACATTCAGAAATTACTCATGAACTATTTAAGCCACAGGAAAGATAACACGGCTTGTTTTTCCAACACTGTGAACTGCGTGGCGTATCGCATCCAAATCCCAGCGACGCAGACGGAGATGAGATGAGATGAGCCAATCCGACAAACAAAGAAGCAACAAAACAAACCAACATGGTGAGAGAGCCCACTAATGCAGATGCAGAATAAAAAGAAAGATACTTACAATGATGCAAGCTGGGCTCAGCCAGGGTGAATCAATCAGCTACTCTGGACTTCTCTGCCACTCGTGGGACTCCAAGCAAATTAAAAAAGTGTGGGCATCACATTTAAAGGGATGACAGGGAATTGCTAGTGTGCTGTGTATGATCATCTGGTGGTTCTCTCTCATGTCTCTGCAGCAGAGCTTGCTTCAACGCACCGTCTGTTTTGATTAAGCTTTGAAGATAAATCCTTTCTTATGAAGATGCTACAACTAACTTACTTCTTTCAGACGAGGCTTTATGCTCTGAAAGCTGCAAACTAACAAGATGCTGCCTGGTAAGGCGTTATTATGACTTGGGATAAAAGGAAGGTTTATATCCACGTGTCTGAAATACTCTGTGTCGTCGTTTATAATCACGACTACTTTTCAGTGTATCTGACCTTGAGTTAAAGTAATGGTAGAAGCAGTGGACGTCCCTGGGAATTAATTCTGTTTATCTAAACTTGACTCGGATGTCATTTCCTGGCAGTAGCCACCATGCCTTTCAATTCTGTGAGTTTTTGAAGTATCTAATTTAAAGTTTGTGCTCAGGCCTGAAATGATTGAGGTCCTGAGGAAGTGTTCAAGCTTTGAACAGAGCTGGGTCTACTTTCCTTACGTTACTCACTTGTCCACATATTATTTTCCGTCAGACATTCTGGGAAGAGGGTTGCTGCACTCTCTTTTAGAGTGTAGCAATCCCTTGCATCAGGGGTTATGGAAGAATTTTGGCCACTGACGACCACCGTACATTCACAATTACGCTATGCCCATCTTCACCACTAGATGTCAGTAAATCTTACACATTGTACCTATTAAGTCGAATGTTTGCCAAGCAAATTGGAGTCAACTGACCAGAATCTTCATAGCCAATAAAAAATCCACCCCTTCCTTGGAGGAGCCCCTCCATCCACCCCATCCACAGATCTGCTTGTGTCCCACAGTAAAACCACCATCCGTGCTCAGCATTAAATGTATCTTCATACATCTGGATCTCAGTTTGCACATCATCACATCCAGATTCTACATCTCATACAAGTTCAAGACCTTATTAAGCCATAAAAGTCTGAATTTGTGTGCATGCATGCAAGTCCAATGTAATTCTTAAGGAACTTTTAACTTAGTCAAACACTAAATTTGGAACAAATCAAGTCTTTTATGTTCATTTTCCATGAAACAGAGTAAATGGGATTCAGTCTTTATTTGGAAAAACCAAAAAATGTGCATACATCTGGTTTAAAAGAGTTAGTTTAAACCACTAAGGGTGTAAAGAAATTGAGTTAAGTGAACTAACAGTCTATCAGTTGCCTATGTTGATACAACTTGACATGTTTAGTTTATAAAACCTGCTTTAAGGCAGCAGGTTTCCATGCAAATTTCTAATAAACTCAACTAGTCCAGGATTAAAGTGTATCAAATCAGAACACAGTCTATTATTTCAGCAAAGATCAACTCTGATAAAGTGAAACAAAATAAGTAGATAGTTGAGATGAAAATGGAGCATTTGGTACAGCTTGGTATCATCTGCAGGTGGGGGACCTCAGCTTTGAAAAGGTTAATAGGAAACTTCCAAAGTGACATTTTTGTTGACAGTTTAATTTTCAGACTCCTCCCACACAAGCGGTAGAAAAATGTTTGCATTAGCTGAAACTGTGGCAGGTCTGAGGGATGATAAAACCTTTTGCTCTGCAGATGAAGTGATGCTTTTTGAAGGGATGGTTGTAAATCATGGTGACCGACTGAGACAGAATCATCAAACAATGACTTCAAATGGGAACTTCTTGTAAGTGGACCTTTAGATTAATATTCAGAGGATGTTTTTAGAGGACAGGAGATCAAAGGTAATCTCAATTTTCAATTTCGGGAGCTACAACAATCACAATAAATGATGATCTCATTCCCCCGGGCTCACCATGAGCTTCATAAATATCTCACATCTGAGCTCCTTGTTATTATTGTGAATGCTTTGTGAGAAGCTCATTACAGATAAATCACCCATATATAGATCCAAAGGCAGCATTACCATGAGTATCATGTTCTTTGATGCTGCAGTGGAACAGTGATTGAATCGGCAATGCTTGGAAAGCAATTACATCTGTCAAGCTGATGTTTTAACTAAGCACGTAAAGGGAAATGACGTTCTTCAGGGCCGAGCCAGGAAAGTTCACCGAGGAAATGAATGAATTACTGAGACCATATCATCATAATTGCATTTCTGTTATTTCCCTGGAGTCTTTCATTTGCGGTGGCTCCTCCCAAAATAACACAAATAACCTGATTGATCATGCTGCCGTCCGACTCGTTCCCTCAGTCAGTAGAAGCTCCGATAATAACATCGGAGATAATGTACTTGAACTAAAACTGGCCCAGCTGATTCTATAAATGGATCCAAAAATAGGATCCAAGTCGAGATATTTGACTAGTTGCTCCACAGATGTTCATTATTTCACCACATGGCTGCAAACTGAGCTGCAGAAAAACACGTAAATTTATCATTATAGACAAAAAGTTGGAACCCAAGGACACCACTGGTCCTTATTGTCAAAAAACTTGACTAGATACAGTCATTTGACACTTTATTAGGTACATGAAACAGCTAATAAGCCAATCACATGGCAGCGTTTAGTCATGAAAACATGGTCAAAAGGGAAGAAAGGTGACTTTGAACATGCATGGTTCAGAAACTGCTGATCTCCTGGGATTTTCACACACAACCATCTCTCGGGTTTCCAGAGAAAATATCCTGGAGTCCAGAGGAGAATGGGCAGACTGGTTGGAGATGATGGAAAGGCAACAAGAAGTCCAATCAGCACTGGTTCCAACCAAGATATGCAGAATAGCATCTCTGAACCTTTCCCTTAGATAGATAGATAAAAGTATCTATCTATCTATCTATCTATCTATCTTCATATCTTCAGCGAATGATACTGGCTCACCAGGCCCTTGCATCAGGCATTATGTCCACATGGTTAACGGACTTTGTGAGTGGAGTAGTCCCGACTGGCCGAGTCATCGCAGTATTATTTTGATGAGCTAATTCTGTTAGTTAGACAAACCAGTTTAAACTCCAGTGGGACTTCTAGTTCAGTACAGAGCAGAGAGGCCATACTGGTGCACCTCAACCCGACTTCCTGTTTATGATTAGTGATGCAAACGTGATTCAAAGAAAAAATACACTAATTTATTGCTTCAAAATTTTATTATTAATGTAGTTTTTTCATGAATTTGCAACTTCAATCTTTATTTACTATAAAATCACTGCCTCCTCAGTAACTCAGTTTTACTTGTAAACCTACGATGGCCCTAATTCGATGTCATGCAACTGTTTCCCAACCTCGTCCTCATCCATTACAGCATGATCCTGAACCTGACGAGGCTTGTTTCAGCAGATTACAACAGGAACCATCCTCCCCCACTGGCAGCTAGTGGTGGCGTACATGGAGATGCTTCATCCTGTTCATGGACAAATTGATCTGATTGGTTGGAATTTGCTTGTGGAAGCGATTCTTTGTGATGCTGTTTGTTGGAAAAGCTTGTTTTTCTATGGAGGCTTTACTGGTTCTGTCTTAGAAACGCTGACCATAACATGATGCCCATCTAATCTTGACATGTGGCTCTTAAACCTTTGACCACAGCTTCACCACATGAACAAACAGCTTCTTTTTTTTAATTTAATTTAAAGTTCTTGCTACATAATCGTATGTGCATGGAGCAAATCTTAGTTTGTTCATCAGAAAATCTGACATCTGTCCTCCTTTGTCTCTCCATTAAATCTAAAAGCAAACTATCCTCTTGTTGAGTCTTTGGGTCCATCTGGGTTGTGACCAGTATAATTATGTAGTATAATAGGTGTAATAAAAGCCATTCAGGTGCAGCCTGGTGTTTTAGAGAAGACTCTGATCTGTATCCTGCTCTTTAAAAGCTTGTGTCAGCAGGGCGGCTGGGTCCTGTCATGGAGCTGGTTTTGATATTGGAGGTGATAATTACTCAGGATGGTCATAAAGGAAGACTACATGAAGCTACATGAAGCAACGCTGCCACCTATTGGAGTTCTGTTGAACACCACCCCAATAATGAGCCATCCCGTCTGCTGCAAGATGGATATTACTATGCAGAGCCAGAATGACTTTAAAGGATTCAGTGGCTTATCTTTGACATTATGCTGGATTTTCCTCATACTTGGTGGCAAAGTGACAGAAAAGTGAGACCAGACTGCTGCTGCATCCATCTCCTCCATCATCCCTTATTTAGCAGCGTCATGTCAGAATGTCTTCTGTGAAAAGTCCCTCTGGCAAACCGAGGCGTCACCACTCCTCTTCCAGTCTAAATTGTTTAATTTAAGAATCAGAATTCATTTACTGTCATTGTATGAGTACAATGAATTTAAAAAAAAGTGCAATCCTTCAGGTGCGTAGTAAAAAACAAACAGTAAGTTATGAATAATACCAAGATCATAGTGAATAAATAAAACAGACCACCCAACATTCACATCACATTCTGCACCATGTTTCTGCTATTGCATCATTCCTATCCCGTTTTTGTCCATTGAATCTAATTATAGTTGTCAATGTGAGCGTGGAGGAAAGGACCCAAAAGGCCGATGGAATGCAATGATGTAAGTTTAATCCAAAATTACTCAAGACAGGCAGGACATGAAGCTATGGCAGGACAAACTGACAAAGTGGAGTGTAAATACACTGAGGGACCAATGAGGAACAGGTGAAGTGCATGAGCAAAAGCAAACCAGGTGAGCTAATGAACATGAAACTAACCAGAAACCACAAGGGAGGAAACTACAAAATAAAGCAGGAAACTAAAAATACATGACTAGAATAAAAGCCCCAGAAGTATGACAATGGCTCTGGCATGAAATCAGATTTTCATCCTTTATAAAAACCTTAAAGCGATGATTGATAATGTGACGGCTCACACCTCTTGTGGGCTCCTGTGGGTTTGGTTTTGTGTTGCAGGGCTTGGTGTTGATGGCAGATTGGAGACAGCTGCTCAGGTACCATAAAGGGTCCGTCCTTTCCGGGGCGGGGCCCAGGTCCAAGTAACGTTTTAGGGCCTAGTGTTTTGTTTTGGTGTGTCTCTTTGGTTAAGAATTGCGTTGTTTCTCTTGGGTTATAAAACATGTTTTAGGTCCACGAGCCATAGAATAGAACATCAGTGGTTAGAAGTGTATTTTTCTATTTGTGGTGTATGAGTGCGTGAGATGGTGTGAATGATTAGGTGTGTTTAATTCGGTCAGGCGAGTGAAGATTTAATATTGAATTATTATGTAAAGTACTTTACGCTGCTCTTCTGGTATGAAAAGTGTTATATAAATAAAATCAGATTTGGTTAAACTTTCTGTCTGGTTTTAGGAAAATTAGAGAGTTGAGAATAAACACCACAGTCCTGTTTTTTTATTGGGGGGGTTATTAGTAGCTGATTGTCTGTAATGGTTCGAAGTCTAACTGGAAGTATTTTAACTGGGAAGCTCAGCTCAGTTTGCTTTTACTTAATAAAATATTTGCTCTGACATTGTATTCTGTGCCAGAGATGATAATGGCCACAGTCTACTGAGAGCATTGGAGGGAAAAGAGTTTCTTTTTTTTACATGAAAGTAAAAGTGCAGGTTTTTTTAAACAAGTGATTAAAATTCATTTGAACTTTGCTTTAAATTTATTTACCAAAAATTATGAGTGACTATATTTCCACTGTTAGTAGAGATGAATCTTTGTATCTTCTCTCTATATTTAATATTTGTAACAATAGTTTTTAAATGAAATCAACCTTTAAACTCAGTTTGCAAATGTTTATTTTCCAACTTTACACTGGGAGAAATAAGCGTGCTAGATGGAGACGTCCAGATATAAAACATGTGATGGCTTCATTTTTCTCTCCGTCTCATCCTCAGTCTCCTGTAGAGGCCTAGAAGTCCAACCCAGCCTCCTGCAAGGATCAGACTGATCCCCACCTAAGTGTTTACACACAACAAATACACTGCAAGTCAGTCTGATCATCAACCTGCTGGTTAATTAGACTTAAATCTGCCTGCTGGAGGAAACGGCATCATTATTGACAGCCATGTATGTTCTTATCAAACCGTACAGCATAAAGAAGAAGTCTCCCAGTTCCCAGATGTAGCGCAATAAGTTTCTGTTGGGTTTCTGTCTGGTCCCACTGGGCCGGAGAACTGTCATAGTCCAGATTGAGAACCCCAGTGGGTAAAACTCGAACGCCCCAGTAAACCCGCTTGACTCGGCGGTAGTTGGTGTCCTGGACGTCACAGCGATATGTGCCTGGAAATGACTCGGTTAGTTAGTGGGTTGATAGAAGTCGTGGATTTAGACGTAACAATACATTTATGTGCAGGTTGCTTCGCTTTAGGGACCAATAGTTTAGCATTCGATACACTAACATTGATATATTGTACTTTTTCATTGTAATCAATATGGATGCTTTTTGCCCCGGAAAATCCAACAATTGTATAGTATGCATTAAAATCACCATGGCAACAGTAATATGAAATATGAACAAAACTCATGAAGATAAAAACTTGAAATGAATGCTTTTAAAATAATAATAAAGTTAAATAGAAAAAATGAAAACAAATCTTTAAATAATAGAAACAATTAAACAACAAATTAGTATAAAATTATTTAACTTTCTTAAATTGAGAGAACATAGTGCTGAAGAAGCGGCATTAAACTGTTGAAATATTAAAAGATAATCATCATCATTATCACTACAGCAGGGGCGTAACTACAGGACAGGTGTGACCAGTGTGGCACTGGCCACCTCTGATTGGACACCCCACGTGCCTCCTCGGGTGATTGGCAGGTCATTAGAGAAGCATGGAAATGTCTTTCCAGACCTGCATAGATCACCAGTATCACACCACCAGTATGAAGTACATCTTAAAGTACTATCCTGATTATTCATCCTTTAGTAAATTAACATGTGTCTGCACATTTCTCGAAGAGATTTAGTCCCTCTGCTACTACAACGACAAATGCTATGTTTACAAAATTATCAATTAAAAAAACTGTCACATATTTTACATCATAGTTATCACAGATACTGTTTATTGTGACATCCCAACCAATCATGAGTCCAATTTCCTGGTAATCTCACACGGCAAAGAATATTAATGAGGGTGTTATTGATTTAGGCCGAATTTGTGATATCAGTAGATGTCCAGTCATTATTCACTGAATCAATATTTCTATATTCCATCTGATTTACACCTGTTTTTAGCTTCGTTTGTCCCTGACTTCATCACCATCGTCATCGTACTGTTGAAAGAAAAATGAACTTTTACTTCTCCAAAATGTCTTCTCTAACTTTTTCGTGTTTAAAGTGACAGTCACACAATCACAACAGCGGTGGGGTTTCTGAGCCAAAAGGAAAACAATTTACCTTCAGAAAGTCTAAACAGCTCCGTTACCTTCCAACCCCTAAAAATGAGGCGAAACATCCCGATTCTGTGAGTGTGCATCGTGTGTTTACCTGCATCTTCCTCTCTAACTGGGTCTAGAATCACTCTGTCCAGATGAGGAGCCTCCCAGCGATCGAACAGGGAGTCATCGGAGCTGATTATTCCTGGAGCGTAGCGCCATGACACCCTGAGCCACAGTAGAAAACATCATACTGAAATCTGACGTTTCAAATGTAAACAAATCCAACTTGTTCCTTTGGTTTGCTCCTAGATGGGATCAGCTCCACAGTCAGACCAAAATACCCCCCCCCCCCCCCAGCTACTTCCTGGGGAAGGAAAGATGCTTCCTTTTACTAACCCCTTCAGCTCAGGAAAACACCGGTGCATCCTTTTATGGAATGAAGCAAATAATTTTCTCCCACAATCCCCTGCAGCTGCAGCTGGATTTCATTCATCCAGTTGTATCAACTGTGACATCTTTCACTTCTCTACTTCTCAGATGGTAAATTTAGCTAGACCTGACAGGATGGATGGGGGGGGGGTGTAGGACGGTGGATGAATTGTAAGCGGATGTTGATAGATGATGTATTATTATGGAAAGGAAAAACAAAGAGAAAGTTGGAAAAGCTCGTCTCTCCTCCTCACCTCCAGGAGAACCTCCCCATCGCCTCCATGACCTCCCCCAGACAATCGATCTCCACTTTCTGTCCTGTCGTCACGGTTATTGTCCTGAGCCCACACTGCCACATCTCTAGACACTTTACCTTACGCACTCGACACCTCTCTGACACCTTGGACTCAGAAATTTCCTAATAAAGATAAATTAACAGTTATTGTCATTAAATACCAAGTTTTTCCTTTGTTTTTTTTTAAAAAGGCTAGGCTCTGTTTACCTTTTTCTTTTAGCCACAGATATCGGTGCACTGCACTAAACAAGTAAACATGGTAAAAAAAACTGCATATATGTGCCGACAGTTATATGTGCACATAAAGAATAAGAGTAAAGTCTAAGAATCACTTTCCCCTGACCCTTTTTGTCCCCTCTCAGATTTAAGACTAAAATCTGGAGGAAGACCAACTTGGATCTTCTCCTTACCAAAATAAAAGATATAAATATAAGTTATTAAATAAGGCTTTATACGCATTGTTCAGTATAATCTTCCATACATGACAACCCTGCCCGTCATGTCGTTGTAGCTCAGTATAAGACAAATAATGAGGGAAGGAAAATCTATTGGAATTTGGTACCTTTGTTCCATCCGTCCTCTTCACTTTTTCTTCCAGTGCTTTCTTGCTGTCTTTAAGCAAACAGAGGGTTTGGGTTTTAACCCCCAGCCCACAGGTGGTGCTGCAGGGGGAGCTGTCAGCGATCACCTCCACTGGTACTTCGTCTGCCTCCTCCAGGTCAGAGGTTGGGAAATGGGTGCAGAGGAGGAGGAGGAAGAAGTAAAGCCTCACGGAGCCTTGTTGCATTCTGATGTAAATCTGCAGGAAAGAGGACACAGGTATGGGTTTCTGTCACAGGTGTCGGCAAATTTTTTAAGCTAAAGTCGGCATATTTTAGAATGTTAGAAGCGTTAAATATAAGTCTTCATCATATTCTTAAAACTATACTTTGATTGCATTTGGTTGCTCATTTCCTTCAGGATTGAGAAAGTTTATCTTATATTTAACCATCATGAAACTCCAACTGAGACCAGTCTCCGGCTCAAAGGCTCTAGATGAAAAGGGGTAGCGGTCATAGCCATCCAAATGGCCACCAATACCCACGCTGAAGGGCTAGATGACCATTACTCCTTTATCCCCAAAAGGAAATGGGCTCCTTATCCCTGCAAAATGGAGGGATAAGGCCAAGCGGTCAGAAAAAGGATGGGTCTGGGATTGGGCCTAAAACCAAGATCCAGGAGGATAATGAGACCATCAGAGGGCTTACATTAAAGTAACACCTTCCACATCATTCACAATGCAATCCAAGTAAAGGCCAAATATCCCGCTGAAACTACAAGGAAGGTAAAATGCTCTCACCGTCTTCGTAAAGGTGAAATCACAGAACTTGCTGGAGGTAAAAGATTGCAGCGATCCTCAATTCAAACTGCATTTTTTGATGGGATGCTGCGCCATGACAACCCAAATTCCAGAATGAGGACATTCAGTCCTGTCATGGGTAACTTAAAAGATCAGAAAATAAAACATTGTTTGTTAATTAAAATTTGACCTTCTTTGTTTAAAAAAAGTTGGGCTAAAGATTTTAAGTACACAACCTGTGAGAACCTTTCCGCTGTGTTAGGCTGGAAAAAAGCCTTTTAACATCCATGGGGTCCTTTTCTGTGAACTTACTGCTCATATCATGAAAACAGCTGCTAAAAAAGCTGAAAGTTCTCCATTCCTGCTCCTGTCAAAGGCCGTTAGAGCCCAGAAAACAGTTCTTAAAAGTCTAAATTATGATGTGGAAGATGTTGCAGTTCATAAAATGACCACTAGATGTCACTGCAGATAAACAACGAAGGCACACAGAACCAACGGTGACATCCAGGATATGCAGCTGGCACTTTTTAGTCTATATACACTTCTACACCCTATGATGTGCTTTTTTTTTTCTACCAATTAAACACACATTAAAGGCAACATGAGGTTCACGTTCATATATGTTGCCCATGAACCTTCTGACTGACAGAAAAGTCCTCTTGCTCGTGACTTACAGCCTGGCTGTATCATTAATGTTCAGAAATACAAAACTCATTTACAATCTTTTTTTTTTTGAGAGGGATTGACTGATTAATTATTTTTAACCAAATACAGTCATGCAAATATAAGAACTAAGGAAATATTATGCTCAAAAAGACAGTAAAGCATCTGAAATTATTTACAACAGCTTGTAAAAGTATTTCTTATTAATTCAAATGAGATTTTATATTTTTTTCAAAGAGTAATAAACTTTTTTTCTTTTTTTTAAAGAATCTAAATATAAAAAGCACAAAAGTGACATGTGAGTATGTTTTGTGTGCAAGCCCATGGGTCGCCACCGACCTGTTCACGTTTCTAATAAATTTTCCCCGCTCAGCGACACACCCGCTGAGAAAAC
>JBBBVU010000014.1:1628316-1641621 GCA_037177055.1 Atherinosoma microstoma
CTTTCTGAGCACAGTGGAGCATCTTCTGATGGCTACTTCCAGCAGGATGATGCACCATGTCACAAAGCTCAGATCATAATAATTGATCCTCTGATGCTGATTCTGCCTTTTTATATGAACACCAGAGTTGGAAACCCTGGGTTGACTGAGTTTAAGCAGCATCGTAGAACCTCATTGTCCGGGTACGCTCAGCCATATCACTTTTAAAATATCCGGAATATGTTGGACTTGCTTCATAGTACAGGCCCCAACCCTTGACTTTTTTCTTAGAAATAAATTCTGGCTTCTTCTAACAAAATGGCTGAAAGCCCTCCTGCCGGCTTCCAGCGCAGAGCTCGTGCACACGCAGACACATGACCAGTCATCCAGCTCTGTCTGCATGGGGATTGGGAACAAATGCAGCTTTATCCATCGGCGAGGCCTCCTCTGCTTTTAATGATCGTGCTAACGCGGTTGGACAGGCGGGAAAGGAACTTAGCGGGACTGCCTGGCTGTCTGCTTCATCTGTGATCCCACCTGATTCTGCTAATTATCAGGCCTGCAGGCCAGACACAACAAACTGAAGCGCGACGATGCCGAGCAGTTTAACCCCCGTTAGTGAGGTGATGGATGTTTAACAGCTGACCGGAGCAAAGATGGAGAAAACAAACAATAACGATCTTTTATGCTCTCACATGATTTTCTGACCAGTTTTTGAATCATTTAGTTTTATGTCAGTGCTGGAAAAATGGACTAAACCGTGTCGCATAGCACTCCAACCGCACAGGAGATCCTAGAAACCTGTTTTTATGTGAGTCAAAGGACGGATTCTGGTCCAGGATAAAAGTTCTGATGAACAAATTTACTGGAAATAAAGGAGATGAAGCTTGAGTTTTGTTCTTGTTGGACCTGACAGGGCGAACGAAGGAAAGGAGAGATTAGGAGAAACAATAAAACAAAAGAGAGAAAACAGCAACAACTGTATTGTAAGAAAACAAAGCAGACAATCATCAGGAGCACCTATATGAAGACAGACAGAGAAAAACATGAGCAACACCAGAAACAAGTATGTGAAAACACGACTAATCTATCAGTAAAATAAGATCAAGACTTTATTTGTCTCCCATTGGGGGAAATTTAAATGTGTTGCTTTAAGACTCCAAACAAACTTTATTTATAAAGCACTTTGACACGATGACGGCTGAAACACAGTGTTGTGATTCAGTAATAAATAAAGACGTAAAACAGATAATTAAGCAATAAAATACAGAAGTAAAAGACAATGAATGAAATCAGTGTCTCAGACTGGGTGGAAAGCCAGAACTCATCTATAATAATGTTTTATTTCCTTTTTATTTCTCCTCTTTAGGTTCCTCCTACAGTGTTTGGAGGATTTGGATGCAAGTCTCCGGAAGCTCAACTCTCGCCTTTTTGTCATCAGGGGCCAACCAGCCAATGTTTTCCCTCGGCTCTTTAAGGTCAGCATAGAGCAGAGCTTCTCTAATCCTTCAGACCAGTACAACCGGGGGGGGGGTTCTCGATCTGGTCTCCAGTGGGTCGGACCAGTAAAATAACAGCATCATAACCTGTTATCAAATAGAAATAGATTATCAAGATGTTTACATTTAATGAACTAAACTTATAGAAAACGTGATGAACAACCTGAAAGTTCTGGTGAATTTAATTTGATTTATTCACATGTTTATTTTATTTTATATTTAATTGAGATATATTTTATTATATAAATAAAATCAGTGTGTGTGTGTTTTTATAAATGTATTTAAATTTATGGAATACATTTAATATTTTTATTTACCAATTATTTTAGAAAGTTATTTATAAATTTGATCAATTTCATATTTTTTCAAATCCATTTTTATCACTTTATATATATATTGAATATATTTTATTAAATGAATTATATTTGTTTTATATTTCAAATTTTTTTTTTACAAATTTTGTTTTGTTTTATTTATGTAATTTATTTATTTGACATATTTACATGTTAATTTCAATCTAAGACTAATTTAAGAATCACAAAGGATGATTCAGGGTAACTTCTAAAGATGTAGAAGTTATTTTACATGTACATACGTGTACATTTCCACACGTGTGTAGTAACGCTGACCGCCTGAAGTCAGATCTGGGAAGAAAGATAGAAAAGATAGAACAAGTTATCTCTTTTTTTTTATTTTCTCATACCCCCCCCCCCAGATGTTTCTGTAAATGAAGAATAATGTGAAAGTGTCTGCTTTGTGTTGGGGAAGTTTGATGTTGAGACTTAACTTGTGTCTCAGGAGTGGAAGATTTCCCGGCTGACCTTCGAGTACGATTCCGAGCCGTTCGGGAAGGAGCGAGACGCTGCCATCAAGAAGCTGGCCATGGAGGCCGGCGTGGAGGTCGTGGTCAAGACCTCTCACACCCTCTACGACCTGGACAAGTGAGAGCAGCACACACACACACACACGCACACACACACACACACAGGCATACCTGAACGTAAGGGCGCAAGGCGGGAAACGTCTCATTGCTAATCTGCGTGTGCAGGATCATCGAGCTCAACGGCGGACAGCCTCCTCTCACCTACAAGCGTTTCCAGACCCTGATCAGCCGCTTGGACCCCCCCGAGATGCCCGTGGAGACGTTGTCGGACACGCTCATGGGCCGCTGTGTCACGCCCATCTCTGACGACCACGGGGAAAAGTACGGGGTCCCGTCCCTGGAGGAGCTGGGTGAGAACGCCGCCTCACTCACTCACATTTACATATTTTTTAATTTAACATATTTATAAATAACATGAATTACAACTTCCAGATGACAATGGATCTAAAACAATCACAAAACATTCAATCACAGCCATCTGGAACCAAAAAAATTCAGTATTTTACATTATAAATAGATGAACTATTACAAAATTCATCCAGTGGGCCACATAGGACCTTCTGGCGGGCCGGTTTTGGCCCCCGGGCCTTATGTTTGACACCCCTGCTTTAGATCCTTTAATCTCCTCCAAAGTGATAAATAACCAAACAGTTTGAATAAAACTAGAATAATTTTTGTATTGTGGGACTAAAATGAGCGACAGCAACAAATAATCTTGCATGAACTCTCCTCAGACTCTCAGTTTAAGTCTATTTAAAGCTCTATCTCCTGTAAAGCCTCCCAATTAGATTAATGAGGTTCCCCTTCTTTAAATTTCCCTCCAGATGTCTTGTTTCCATTCACAGACCGTTACAGTCCATTCATTAGCTTCTCTGGAGCCATGTGCCTTTTTAAACCTGTGAAGTTCTTTCACTAACTCGGGAGAAACTGCAGGTTTTAACTCTATAAATATGTTAGTGCAGATGTCTGGTTTCACTCTGTCCAAGCTGCTTCCACAGAAGCTGTTATTTACCCCCTAAAATAACCAGGCAGCACGGTGGACTTCTTATCCTGGAAATAACCAGGCAGCACGGTGGACTTCTTATCCTGGCTCAGGCCACATGTCCTGTTTCCATTCAGAAAGCTGCAGTTCATTCACACTCAGCCACCATCTGCTGCTATCACCTGCAGCTACGCTGCCTTTTCCACTTTTTCTACCTAAAAAGAGACAAATACACATGCATGGATGCACACAGGCCTTTAAAATAAAAACATTTTCTTATCAATTTAACCAGAAGCAGGTTAAATGGATTGGATGCAATAATGCAATAATAATAATATAATATATTATTATTATTATTATTATTATTGTTATTATTATTATTATTATTGCATAGTTTCATTAAAATATGGTGTGTTGTATATTATGGTGTTGCCTAGGAACTAATGTAACGGTGGTCATGATGTTATTGGTTAGAACTCCCTGGGGGATGGAGAAGGGGTGGAAATAAATAGGTTTGATTTTTCCCACTCTTTCTGACATCTTTGTTATATTTATTTTATATTTTTTGGCTTCATTTCCCAGTTTTTTGCCTTAATGTTCAAATAAAATATGCAATAATAATAATAATAATATAATTACTAGGTAATATTATAATATACCATGCATCATGTTAGACTGAACTAGGCAATAATGATGATGATAAAAGTACTAGCCTATATAATTAATTCCATCTAAAACAACAACACACGATGCTATAATGGAGCTGTTTAGTGATGATAATAATGACAGCAGTACTCAGCATTTATATTCAACATTAATAGTTATAATACATGCTGAATAGTACCCCTCTTTATTTCTGGACTGTTCTTAGATGTATTCCTTCTATGTTGAGTTGAATGTGTGGACATTTGGACGTTACCTGTGTTTCTCTCCGAGCCCGATCCACAGTCTAAGCCCTCATACAGACAAACAAAAAGCTTCTAGTGGTTCTTAGCAAGTGTTTTAAATTCTGTATGGAAATTATATGCACCTTATTTCAGAAAATAACTAGATTTGTCTTTATAAAAGCAGCCATTTAGCTTTCTTCCTCTAAGAGAAGGGAGGGAATCCTCCGCTGATCCCAGAGAAATGTTGAAGACGTGTTGATGCAGCTCCAACATCTGATGATGTATGTTTTGCAGGCTTCGACATAGAAGGCCTGCCGACAGCCGTGTGGCCCGGAGGAGAGACCGAAGCTCTGACCAGGATAGAGCGCCATCTGGAGAGGAAGGTGGGTACTGCATCTCCTCTCTGCTCTCTGCTGGGCTGCACAGAGTTCATCAGAGACCATGGTGGTTTGGTTTTTTATGAATGTGTGGAACTTTTCTTTTTATTTTAGATTAGTTGACAGAACACTCTAAGAAAAATCATATTTTACCAAATTATGTTTCAAAAAATACAAAAGTAACCACTCAGAAGCTGGGCAGTATGACCAAAATGATGTATGATGTGAATCTTCCTTGTGTTTATGCCTTCTCATGTCTCTCTCTCGCTCTTATTTCTGTGTTTCCAGGCGTGGGTGGCCAACTTTGAGCGTCCCAGGATGAACGCCAACTCGCTGCTGGCCAGTCCGACGGGCCTCAGCCCTTACCTGCGCTTCGGCTGCCTCTCCTGTCGCCTCTTCTACTTCAAGCTCACTGACCTCTACCGCAAGGTCAGCTTTAACTTGTCCCCGCGGCGCTGCAGCTAAAATACCACCAAAATGATCAGGCTTGCCTTAACAACGATGCAGCTGTAGCTCTCTATTAAATCATAGTACAATGTGTGAACATTATCTCTGCAAAAGAACAAAACTAGAGAAGTTTTAGCACAAGCAGATTTAAGAGGTCTTTTAAAATGGTCATTTTAGCTTCGTCTGTTCTCAGGTTCCCCATTTGGAGGAAAAAGAAACCAGAATTTTCCGGTTGTTTGATCAGTGACAGGCCTTAAAGACTGAGGGTTTGTTAAAACTGCATTTTAAAACAGGCCGATGGTCAGAAACCAGTTAGTTTACAGTCCTCACCTGTTAAATGGGAATTTAGAGCCTTAAAAAAATGGAAACTGTATGGGTTTAAAAGACGGGACTATGATGCTGCTATATTTCAGTTTAAGCAAGATATAAAGTCCATCCAAGTAAAAAGGTTAAGTCATTCTTTATTTAACCATTTAATGTCGTATGTTTCATGTTCAATACAGTTTCTGAGACATTTTGCATCATTTCCTGTTAAAAACTTTGCTCAAAACACTGTTGTTACACAATCTGATGATTGACTTCTGCCCCCTGGTGGACACAATGATGCACTACAATCCTTTTGAACTGTCACATAAAACCGATAAATACACAAATTACAAATTTTTTTTTTGAATATTTTGTTAAAGGGCCAAATATAAATTGAAATTTTCTCCCCATTTTTTTGGGTTGGGCTTTAAACGGTTAAATTCACATTATTTGCTTATAATAAATTTCATTCAAAGTCCACATTGCACATAGACCGTCTACATAATAACAAGAATCCGAGCTTCATCTACGTCTATTTTCTAAACGAAACTAACAGGAGATTTCCTGTTTTGTGCTGTTTGGATGTGTTCAGGTGAAGAAGAACAGCTCTCCTCCGCTCTCCCTGTACGGCCAGTTACTGTGGCGAGAGTTTTTCTACACGGCAGCGACCAATAACCCACGCTTCGACAAGATGGAGGGAAACTCCATCTGCGTCCGCATCCCCTGGGACAAAAATCCCGAAGCGCTCGCCAAGTGGGCCGAAGCGAAGACTGGCTTTCCCTGGATAGACGCCATCATGACTCAGCTGAGACAGGAGGGCTGGATCCATCACCTCGCCAGGCACGCCGTGGCCTGCTTCCTCACAAGAGGTGACCTGTGGATCAGCTGGGAGGAAGGGATGAAGGTGAGGATGCAGGATGGTTACCATTACGGGTGGGAGGAATAATCGATTCACATAAATATTGCAATATTTTGTTTCAAGCTTTTTTTTTTAAATCGATTAGTTTTTTTTTGTTTTTTTGTTAAAAATAGATTTATTTATTTATATTTTATTTTTTATTTTTGAAAAAAAAGAAATAAATTTTCATCTGAAAATTTTTTCCATTTTTTTTCTCAATTTTTGTTGGATGGTTAAAATTAGGGACAAAAAATTGATTCACATAAATATTGCAATTTTTTGGGGTTTCACAATTTTTATAATGACTTTTTGTTTTAAAAAACAATTAAAAAAAAAATTTCCAAAATATTTTCCAAAATTTTTATCTGAAAATGTTTTTTGTTTTTTTTCTTTTTTCTACTTTTCTTGTCAGGCATGCAGGATGATAGTCCGGCTGCTGTGTTGTTTTTCAGAATTATAATTTTTTTTCTTTTTTTAAATGAAGAAAAATTTGCAAACAGATTTTTTTTACAAATTTTTGTAAAAACAATTTTCCTAAAAAAAAAACAAAAAAAACGTTTTTACTTCACAAAAATTGGCAATATCGAGGGATCACAAGAATCGCAATTTAAATCGAATCGGCACCCAAACAATCGTAAAGGAATAGAATCGGGTGGAAAGCATATGGTCCCAGCCCTAGTTACCATAGTGACGCTGGGTGAGTCAAACGTGTGACTCACCTGCGGAACGATCATGGGTTTCAGGTGTTCGAGGAGCTGCTGCTGGACGCAGACTGGAGCGTGAACGCAGGCAGCTGGATGTGGCTGTCCTGCAGTTCCTTCTTCCAGCAGTTCTTCCACTGCTACTGCCCCGTGGGCTTCGGCCGGCGCACCGACCCCAACGGGGACTTCATCAGGTGGGTACCTTTCCTGGCATCGCCCCTGCTTGTTGCCAACAGCTGATCCTCTGGACCTGGACGGCGCCCTTGTTCCCTCCATCTCTCTCACTGGACTCCGCTCACACATTCTTCCGCAGATTCAATTTTTAAAAGGAGAATTCAAGAAAAATGTAAAATTCTGGGGGGTTTTATGGCTCTTGAAGCAAATTCGGTGCAGCACTGATCGATAATTTGCTTGAGTTTAGTCAAACATTTACACACCAACACTCTGCAGGGATCTCAGGCTGAACTACCAGAGATGGAGGGATAAAAGGGCGACCCTCCAGATCTCTTGGTGAGTGAATGAAAGACCAGGAGCATCCTTTCACTCCTCTTTTCTTGTCCATCAGTTCTTTTTTCTTGTCTGTTCCACAGCACTTTAGTCTCGGCCCAGGCATGCCTGTTGTGTTCCTCTCTGCGTGCCTTCTGACTGTTTGTTTGTGAATGTTTGGTGATTGTGTGCACATACACGTCTTCTTCAGGTATTTACCTGTTACCAGCAGATAGCTTCTATATGCAGAGGCGTAGATGAATTCTTATTCTTCTCTGAATGTGGCTCTGTGTTCTGTGTTTTTTGGCTCATCTGTTTTTTGGGGGATTGGGGGAAAAGTTCAGCTATCCCTCTCCCCTTTTGTAGATTGTAGCTGATTGCTTTTAAGTTGATTGGCCGTTCTCACTCACCCCTCCATCCGTGCCCGGCCCCCTGGTACTCCAGCCCCGGGGGGGCCGGGCGCGGATGGAGGCTGGGCTTGGAGTTGAGAAATCGGTTGTTGTTTTGTTCTCATTTGCTTGTGCAACACCCTGAGGGACGGGTCTTTGCTCACGCCCCCGCAGCACCCTCTGGGCAGGTTTGTGTACTCGGTAGCGTCTCATTTTGTCAAAAGGGATTCTGACCGCTTGGTAGGGAAATGCAAGCGCCTGGCCTGCATTCGGTAGGTAGAGCGCTACGAAGCATTCCCCGGAGGGTAGCGAGGAGGGGCGTTGGGCCATTTCTAGTTGGTTGGCGCCGGTACTGGTTACCTGTGCCGTGCCACGCGAGCCGGTCCGTTGTCCAGACGCTGGGCAAAGCCCCTCATCCGGCCCTTTGTGAAATGTTCAGTGGTGCTCTGCTTATGTGAATGCAACCCTGCCGGTTCAGGTGGGCCCGGAGTGTTGGCTGGCTGGCTGGCTGGCTGGCTGGCTGGCTGGCTGGCTGGCGGGGGTGGACATGCATGCACACGTGACATCATCTGAGTCATTATAGTCCAGTTAAAACAAATCAAAAGGTCCTTATTAGTCCAGTTCATATTAAATATTTACCTTGATAAGGAAACTAAAGCAACTTCTGAGAGAAAACTGCAGGTTTAGGTGCTGAAATAAAAAAAATGATCATTAAAATCTCACAATGAACTCCGTCCAGTGGAAAGTCTCCACCATAACACTTTATTCTGTTTAGTGGGTCCTGATTCTTCCTGGTGTCCATTCAGAAAATGACACCAATAATAACGAATTCCTACAATAAGTCCACCAAAGCCAACTATAACACTATCAATTATATTATAGTTATTAGAACTTTAATAATAATGATAATAATTCTAAACTTCTAGACTACATCAGCACTCATCCATATAATAGTCACTATATCTTAAACCCATTGACTGTTTACTCATTTTCACAATGTTAATTATATCTTATTACTTAATTTAATCGTTCTGTAAATACTACGACTTCCTTTTTAGACTTTTAGAATTATTTTTTGTTTTTGTTTATTTAATTAATGTTTATTTTATTCACTATTGATTCACATATAACCTGTTATTTATTTATGTATATTTATTATTGATTATTTAGGTATAGTTTATTATTTATTTAGGTATAGTTTAGTATTTCATGTATACCAAATTATTTATATATAATTTATTTGTTTAGGTATAGTTTATCATTTTATGTATTATATATATTTATGTATAATTTATCATTTATTTATTGTTAATAACTTATTTAATATTTAAAAGTAGTTTATGATATTCTAGTCTTTTTAATAAAATTTTTCCATATTTGTTTAGTTTGTATATAATTCTAGATAAATGTATCTTTTAAGGGGTTAATGATGATTTAAACAAAATTATTTACTATTTTTTTACACCCACCTAAAGAGGAACCGATTAACATGAATCGGGGAACTTTATGTAAAGATGTTTTAAGATGAAATGTGGGTCATGCTTCCATCGCTGCACCCGCTCATCCCACCGTCGTCCGACGGACCGCCCGCATCCGGCAGGTCGCGGCGCTTCCTGTCAAAGAGGTTGTGGTCTTTTTTGGTGAAATGAGGGGGCTCCCTAGTGGGCCGGCCTAGAGTGTGACGCCGTGGCTGTGGGAGATGACGGTCAGCAGGGGGGGGGCTTCTGGCCCCGCTTACCACTACAGTCTGGGGGACAGGGTGAGCAGGCTTGAGCTCTTTTCTCAGTCCACCGCTGTCTGATCATGGGGGGGAGTGGGAGGGGGGGGGCTGGAGCTGTGAGGTATAATGGAAGACTTCTGTCATTGACAAGCAGCTAAATCTGTGGAAACATTTTAAATTGAGGACCTCTGCATGTCGATAAAGTTTTTTTAATTAAAATAAAAAAATTTTTTTATTAATTTGTTAGTTTTTAGCAGCGAGACGAGCAGAAACGAGGCGGGACAGGAACTCCAATCCTACTTATTTACGCAGCGTGACCAGATTTCTCGATGGCAGAACTTTTCCAGCATACACCTGCTCCGGGTGGGGGGTGGGTGGTGGGGGTGGGGGGTCAATGCACTCTGCTTTCTAACCGCGTGTTACAGTAGACGTCTCCTAGCATCATCGACCCAATCGGCAGCGATCTCCTTAGCGACGGTGCAGTCTCCGTAGCAACCGGAGCGGCGTCCGTCGTGCGTGTGCGCGTCGGTCCAACAAGGCCGCGCCACACGGGGCCCCCACCCCTCTCTCTCTCTCTCTCTGTGCCTCTCAACGCTGCACTATGCTGCCTCCCACAGTTCCACTCGCCCCCCCTCCTCTCTCCTGTCTGTGTCCCCTCCTTGGACTAGGTAAGGTCGGACCACTCGGAGTAGGTAGGTGGCTTCTCTTTGTCACATGGAGAAAATCCAGGAACAGGAAGTGGTACTGTGAGATGCTGACCAAGCTGTCGGGAGGTGTGTGGAGTGGTTGCTGACAGTAAATGTTGTTTGGGACCACAGCCCCCTTGTTTTGCATCATGTTGGGCACTTCTTCACCGTGCACTGCGATGGTAACTCAGCTCAGTGTCACAATCTGTACAAGACTGAAGAGCAGAGACGTACTATGTAGCGTAGCCATACGTGCACTGTTGTGGTTGTTTGTACTTCCCATTTTGTTGCAGCTCCTTTCCATAGCACCTGTAAGCATGAGTTGCTGGAGACGAGCATGTTATTAGTAGACACAAAGATACACAGATAAATGTATGATGTCATACAGATGTACATGCATCAGAAAATCCCAACATTCAGAGATATTACATATTTTTTTTATAAATGTATCCAGATTGTTTTACTTTTATAAACCATAAAATGCATTTTTCTGATTTTTTTCTGATGACTTTTGCATCCTTGCATCCCCCCCCCACCCTACCCCCACCCTTTTTTTTTCTTCTTTTTTTTTACCCGTCGTCACAAGGCAGTGAATCTAATGTGTCCCTGTGCTTCCAGACGATACTTACCCGTCCTCCGAGGTTTCCCCGCCAAGTACATCTACGACCCCTGGAACGCTCCGCAGTCCGTGCAGGCGGCAGCCAAGTGCATCATCGGCGTGCATTACCCAAAGCCCATGGTGCACCACGCGGAGGCCAGCCGGCTCAACATCGAGAGGATGAAGCAGATCTACCAGCAGCTGAGCCGATACCGCGGACTAGGTAGCGCATCAACGCCGCTTTTATATGAACGTTTACGCCTCAGGGTTTAAGGATTACTTTAAATTGTACATTTTGTTTGGAAGGTTTTTTATTTTGTTTAAAAAAAATTTGGGAATTTTTTAAAAATAAATTCAATATTGTGGTTTTTAAAATCAAACCACCACTTTTGCATGTATAGAAAATTGTTGATTTGCTATTCGTGGCAAAAAAAATTATTAGAAAAAATATATTTTCATTAAAAAATCGATATTGTGGTTTTGAATACTGATACAATATTCTCACGTAAAATACTGTATATTTCCGTAAATCAATATTTCCTTATACTCCTACATAACACGTTGATGTAAAAGGGGGGGGGGCTTTTTTATCAAGAATTTGGGCTCCAGAGTAAACGTGGATGGGGTCCCAACACTTATCAGCTCCACCTGTTCAATTATTAACACAAATATCTCATCAGCCAATCACACAGCAGCAACTCGACACATCTAGTCTTGTAGACGTGGTGGAGACGACTCGATGAAGTTCAAACCGAGCATCAGAATCAGGAAGAAAAAGGAGATTTAAGGGAGTTATTTTTCAGAAACTGCTCCTATACTGGAGAAGAGAAAATCTCCAGAGAGCATCAGTTGTCTGGACCAGAATGTCTTGTTGATGTCAGAGGTCAGAGGTCAAAAGATTATCAGAAAAATGTCTTCATACGTGTGTTTTCTTGCTTTATAGGCCTGTTGGCATCAGTCCCATTCCCCAATGGAAACGGGAACGGAGGAATTATGGCCTACTCTCCCGGAGAGCAGCAGTCAGGGACCAATAACAACAACAACAACTCACATCGTAAGTCACTTTTTATAGTAGGATTGGTTCTCATCCTGTTGGGGAAACTTGGTCCTTGACTCTTTTCCTCTCTCTCTTAGTGCCTGGAGCGTCGGGAAGCTCGGTCGCAGCGAGTAACGGCAGCGGAACCGTCTCGCTCAACTTCGACAGCGAGGAGCGGAGCAGGCCGAGCAAAGTCGGACAACAGCAGCGGCTTCCAGCTCTGCCGCAGAATCAACAGCATCAACAACAACAACAACAGCATCAACAACAACAACAGCATGGTAAGTCCTCCCTCACATGTCCCATGTCATCGGCCCACATCCCTCCATCACACTCCCTTCACGCTGCATCTGCCAGGAAGAGTCCGTTTCATTCACTATTGCTTTTGGAAATGCAAATATTTATCTCAGATAGGCCAGGGCTGTCAAACATACGGCCCGGGGGCCAAAACTGGCCCTAGAAGGTCTTTGGTATTTTAGTTTAACTCCAAACCATCTCCAAGGCTGGGGGGGGGGTGTGTGTAACTTGTTGTATTTATACATGTTTTGTGATAAATGCCGGGTAAATGTGTAAAAATGTAGAATAAAATATTGATCTGAATAGAATAAAATGGATATAAAATAAGAATTAATCTAAAAATATCATGTAGAAAAAAAGATAACTATTATTTATATATATAAAGTTCTTAAAGTCATTACAAATTGGTTTAAAATGATCAAAGTTATCAAATGTTATGAATAGAAATCTGTAAATAAGAATTATTTCATGAATAACATTTTATAAATACTTAAAAAATGTTTTATAAATGTATATTTATATGCAACGTAAATATAGAATTATTATAAATATAAAATGTATAAAATAAATCACTCGTTTGCATTGAAACCACACACATGCATCCTACTGTGGAACAGGGTGTAGTTGAAGTACTAGTTGTGGCTTTACACGTGACATTGTTTTATAGTTTGGGGGGGGGGTATTTACAAGTGTTTTGGGCTCTAAATGTAATTCTATCTGTGCAGGATACCACTCAGTGCCAGATGCCAGCAAGACCATCACCAGCAGCCGACTCTTCCATGAGTTTGCTGTGCCTCATCACCCAGGTAGGAAGTTTAAGTTTGAGTGTTTCCACAAGGGGGCGACAGCGTTCCACTGCCTCCAGATCACTTCCTGCTGATTGTGTCTTCCTGATGACCTTCCTCTTGTCTTCCAGGACATTCAGGACTCCTGCTCAGGAGCAACATCACAGGAAAGCGGGAACGTGAGTCGGAACGCGAAGGATCGGGGGAAGAAGATCCGGCTTCCTGTTCTGTGCATAAGATGCAGAGGCAGAGTGCAGAGGTCAGATTTGTTCCCAGCAAATTCAAACTTAATGTCATGGCTGAAACTGGTTTGTTTGAGCCATATATATATATATATATATATATATAT
>JBBBVU010000014.1:1727994-1749233 GCA_037177055.1 Atherinosoma microstoma
ACACACACGCTTGAAAAAGAACACAGGTGTGGAGGGTGTTTCACCTTTCTGGCAAACGCGACCATCTTTCATGCACACACACACACACACACACACACACACACACACACACACACACACGCACACACACTCCCTCCTGTCGTCTGGCTCTACATCCACGCTGCTGCTGTATTTGTCCAACCTTTCCAGGCTGTCAGTGTTCGGGTCCGGGCTGTCTGGATGGGTCATGTGACTCGGTCACTGGTCACGGAATGTGTCGGGCCGGTTTCCAAGGTTACCACTGTGATCAGTGCGCGCCTGGTTACTTCAACTACCCGCTCTGCCAACGTGAGTGTCTCTTTTCTCTCTAACTTTCAGCTTAAAATGTTCATTTTGTCTGAAGAGAATGAGAATAAATCTCCAGCTGGCAGGTCCAGTTGGGTCTGGATCAGGTTCTGTTGCACATTAAAACAGCCGGATGTCTCTGCGGCAACATAAATGACTGTAACCACCTCTGTGCAGTGTGCGGCTGCAGTACGATCGGCTCTCTGCCCGACCGCTGCGATGCTTCGGGTCGCTGTCTGTGCAAACCCGAGTTCCAGGGTCCCCGATGCGAACAGTGCAGGTCTGGATTCCACTCGTACCCCAACTGTCAAGGTAACCGCCCGCTGATCCCCGGTGGAAAGCTTTGTTTCATTCAGCACGTTACCAGCCGTCACATGGAAGCCATTAACTTTACGAAGTGTTGCATCGCCTCGTGAAAACGTCACCGTTCTTTGGGGTTCAATGTTCACTTGTGCAAGTGTGTTTAAGGAAACTTTTAACGGTTTAAAATATGAGACGGGTTCAGTTCAAGGGTTGGGACTCGGAACAAATGAAGGATTTTTCCGTCACGACTAAAAAGAGGAAATGAAATAAACTTTCTTGAATCGTGTATTAACCATTTATTACCTAGATTACAGACATGTCTGTCTCATTATTAAACACGTTTACATGCCCCCAAATCTTTTTTTAATCAGACCCGTCCTGTTTACGTGAGTCTGATCATGACGATCATCTACATCACGGGTGTCCCTGCAGGTTTTTGTTTCCTGCTGCAGCACCTGAATCAGGACAGAACTTAACAAGCCGTGTGAGTTGAATCAGGTGCGTTGGAGCAGGAAACCTCTAAAACCTGCAGGACAGCAGCCCCTCGACAACCAGAACTGATTTACATGCATCAGATGTTTGAACGACCATGTTGACGTGTGCAGGATTGTCTGACTTTCTGGAAACATCAGTAGAAGAAGAAACGGTGATTTCCGATGTAAACAAACACAGCTGTGTGTGTGCGGGTGTTCAGTTTCTTGCCCCATAACAATTTTAAATTGTTTTAAGACCTCAAGCTGTGTATTTGTATCCATTAGACTCAACTTTAAAGAAGGAAGAGATAATATTTGCATGTTTCACTGCGTTCCAGGTAAATTTCCTCTGATACAGTAACACAAATCTTTATTCTGGCACTTCGGTAATAATCTCACGTGTCTCAGAAACCAGGATTTCACATTCAGCCCTTCTAGTTGTGAAATACTTCATTTATTTTTGGTGCGTCATCTCAGACAAGAGGCAGGAAAATTAGGCCCAATATGTCGTGCATACATGAAATGTGTGTGTCTACAACACACTGGAGGGGATGCGGGTATAAACGTGTCGCTTCATTGTGCATCCTGAACATTTCTGTTCTTTAAGAGTGCGCCTGTGACCCTCGTACATCGATGGACACCAGCTGCACCGCGTCAGGGATTTGCCACTGCCGGCCCAACTACAGCGGAGCATCATGTGACCAGTGCGCTCCCGGTTACTACGGCTACCCGAGTTGCACTCGTAAGGATGCGTCTCCTGCCAAGTTTTCTGTTTTCTGTCATTGCTGAACGCCGGGCTCGTTGCCAGATCCTGACGTGTGTGTGTGTGTGTGTGCATGTGTGTGTCTGCTGCAGCCTGCCAGTGCTCTCCAGATGGATCCCGCTACACCAGCTGTGACCAGGTGACGGGACAGTGTGTGTGTCTGCCCAGTGTGGTGGGACTGAGGTGCGACAGCTGTGCACACGGCTCCTACGGCTTTCCCAACTGCCAAGGTAAAAAGCAAAAGTAAACGCTCGAGCAGCTGCAGTCAAAACAACCCGGAGCTTATCACGCAGACGAGTTGCAACCACATCTGGGTGGTTCGACCCGTCCTGGAATGAATCTGGTTAAAGGTCAAATACATGAAATACGGGTCGAGTCCAAATAAAGCCGTGTTGTGTAAGTTTATCTAATCATTTTGTAAGATAATAATTTGCATCAGCCCCACATTATCATTAGTATCAGGACTTATAGATAGATCCTGCAAGAAAATGAATCTATTATGCAGAAAGAACCAGGCGGACGTGGAGGAAATCGCTGTTTTTATGGAGGGGGGAACTGGCTGGAACCGGTCCACTGCAGGGTTAAAGATGGATGCATAAGCGGGCCTTTTAAAGAGTCGTGTGTAGATTCATTTCCATGCAGATTCTTTTTAAAAGTGTTGATACTAACGATAACGTGGTGCTGATGTGTCAAACCATGAAGCATCGCCTCGTTTGTGAAACCGACGCTGAAATTCAGCTTCACGAAATCCTACACGGCCCTCATTTTAACAACTTTCCTAAAACAACTGCTTATAATGTTACGACTTGGTTATCGTAAAATTACAACTTTACAATTTTCTTTGTAAGATTACGACTTTATTCTGAATAAATTACAAATTTATTCTCCTAAAATTACACCTTTATTCTGATAAAAGTACTAGTTAATTTTCTTTTAATTGCAAGTTAATTTTTGTAAATTTACACCTATATTCTCGTAAAAATTACAACTTTATTCTTGTAAAATTAAGATTTATTTTTTTTGTGTATACAACTTTACAACTTTATTCTGAATAAAATTACAGCGATATTCTTGTAATATTACAAATTTATTCTCCTAAAATTACACCTTTATTCTGCTAAAAGTACTAGTTTATTTTCTTAAAAATGCAAGTTAACTTTCGTAAAATTACACCTTTATTCCGCTAAAAGTACAACTTTTTTTTTTTAAATTGCGATTTTTATTCTTATAATACTACTTTATTCTCGTAATATTATGAGTCTGTTCGTTTAAAATTGTGAGTTAATTTTGATAATATTACGACTTAATTCTCGTTATATTACGACTTTATTTTCAAAGCCTATGGAATAATATTTTCCTCGATGCGGCCCTTATACTGCCTTGTAGTATCTGGCAGAAACAAGCAGAGTTTATTTAATAAGTGGAGATGTAAACATCCATTGACGTGAACTGTTTCAGCCACACATGCACGCGCACCGTGTCGGACTACTGAAGGATGTTTCTGTTTTTTTTCTCATTGACAGCTGGTACCTGTCACCCTGCTGGTTCTGTCCACAATGCAGCGTTCCCACCGGCGGTAAGTCGGCTTGCTTTATATTATAAATTATAAACAAATGTAATGAACATTCAAACACTTTCACCTGCACCTTAAATGTTTTCTTCTATTTGTTTTGTAAAGGTGTTCACTTTGCTGAAGAATCCTCATTGTGTGTTTTTATTCTGCTGTTATGAATAAACGTAGGGTCGGTGCGAGTGTCGTCGCCACGTTGAGGGCCCGGCTTGTGACAGATGTAGACCTCTGTTCTGGAACCTCTCCCCTGATACTCCTGAAGGATGTTCCAGTAAGAAATACTGCACACACTGCACAGGTTTTCATCTCTTTAACTGGAATAAAACCAAACAGAGCTATGAAATGTGTGTGTGTGTGGTCTCTTCTGCAGACTGTGAGTGTAACGTCGCCGGGACAATAAGTGGTGTTGCGGAGTGTGCACAGGTAATTCCTCCTGTCGTATCCTCAATCCAGCACAAAATGCGACTTGATTGGTCATTTTAGTCCATTATTATTAAACAAACAGCATCGTCCTGAAAGCCTTGTTTCCATGTTGATGATAATGGCAGGAAACTGGTCAGTGCCACTGTAAGCCCAACGTCTGCAGTGGAACCTGCTCGACCTGCAAAGACGGCTACTCCAACCTGCAGGATCACGACTACTTCGGCTGCCAGGGTGAGCTTGATGCAACCTTCGGGAAAAGGCCTGCTTGCCGTGATAAATGGCTGCTCATCTACATTTTTGTGTGTTTAGGTTGCAAGTGTGACATTGGAGGTTCAGTCGGTCAGTCCTGTGGAGACCGAAATGGTCAATGTCGCTGCAGACCCAACGTGGAGGGACAGAAGTGCAATCTGTAAGTATACCTGACCTGAGAGGGAAGATGTAAGAGTTAAAGTCTTTATTTTGCTCTCTATTACCTTCGTTAAAACCTCTCTCTTATTGTTGTCGGGCTGTTTCTGAAACACCCTGAAAGCTGCAATGATCACATCAGTTTGGACACCTTTATTAATGACCCATCTCAAACGGCATCCATGTAAACACAGATGTTTAGTTCTGGTTCTGTTGGATCTCAGTCGACCATGATGTCCCTTTTTAAACTGATTGGAAAACTGGATCAGAATCTCCAGTTCGGTTCTGAATTGATTTGAATCCAACGTGAAAAACAGATTATTGACTTTAAAACTGGTAACTACAGATTTACTCAAATAAGATGACAAGCGGAGTTCCACAAGGCTCCATTTTGGGCCCCTTAACTGTTCTGTATCTACATACTCCCACTTGCTCGGAAACAAACTAAATATCTGATTATTCTCATTTAAACAAAGTTTTCTGAATTTGTTACTGTCTCAGTGAGAAAAGCAGATTTTTGGCATGTGGGTGCTTTGTCACATAATCCACCAAAAAACAATTTATTCTATTTATTTATGAAGATTCTGGCAGTTTTCAAGCCTTGCATTTAGAGGATGGCTGCAGGATGATGGTGATATTATCTTGGGGGGGGTCGGGCTTAAAATGTTTGGGAACTACTGTTAGCACAGTGATCCCTAACCGTGGTCCTCAATGACCACTATCCTGCAGGTATTAGATGTTTTACATCTAAAATCAAGAGGATAAAAACTTTTCCAGATTCAGTAGCGAAGCAAATGTCACAACAAACCTTTAAATATGCAGTTTCAGGGCTGCTAGGGGTTTTAAATCTAGCCTGGAAAGACTGGAAAGTACTCCACTTCTGTCTAAAAATGTATTTAGTTGGATAAAAGAGGAATGTCAGAGAGTATTACAGAGAACTGAGGGGTTGAGGCAGGTTTAAAAGCACCAGGAACCATTTTAGAGGCTATTAAAAATATCTAGGACCGAAGGTCCAATTGTAGAAAGAACTTGTTGGAAACCTGAAGGCTTCATATGACCAATAACATTTAAAAACTTAAGTGAGGCTCAAATGTATTAAAATCTGGACTGATGGGTCATAATATAAATCACAGCCCTTAGACTGTGTTGGAAGGTTAATGCTAGAACTTTAACCCATTGGGACGGGTGTGGGGGACATGTTTTACTCAGTCTCCCGTCCAAGTACCTGCACATGTTCTACACCAATGGAAAGCTGAGATTCTTGAGATTTAAATTATGTTTTACCATCCCAGGCTACAATAAGAACTGTATATTATTTCAGACCAGTCGCCAATGCTATTTATCTTTGAGGCCATACTGGACTCAAGTCTTCGGGCTCAATGACAATAAAGGCGTTCATTCATTCATTCATTCATTCAGTAGCAGATGATACTGGAACAGAAACACTCCTGTAGGGTCAGCATGGGTCCAGTAGAAAAGTCTTTCATCCATAAAAAACCAATGCATGACCCGGTCATGTATCTGGTATTTTTTTCAGAGAACCAGCTTGTACCAGCATGTAAATAACATTTAAAAAACAACAAAACTCCCAGGTTGAGTTTGTTTCTTGACTTCCCGCCTGGACGTTCCCGTATCCGCAGGCCTCGTCCTGATCATTACTTTCCAGACCTCCACCATCTGAAGTTTGAGATCGAGGAGGGAACGATGCTGGATGGCCGACCGGTCCGGTTCGGCTACAACCCGCTGGAGTTTCCAAACTTCAGCTGGAGAGGTTATGCTCAGATGTCCCCCATCCAGGTAGGAGCGCCGCTTGTGTGGCTTTTTTTTATCCTGAATGATGAAGTTTGTAGAATTTTGTGTAACTGTGGCCCATCCTTCTGCATGAAATAACCCGTGTAGATCTACCTCCCAGCACATACTACCACATACATCCACACAGTTAGATTTCTTTCATCATTCTTGTTGTGTTTGGGGGGGAGGGAGGGGGCATCCCGGGACTGTTTGCTACTTGCTTTTAGTGGTAAAGGTGATGGTTTCAAGATCTTTTCTCTGGCTTGGTTTCCTCCCTCCCTTTTACCTCCTCCTCCCCATCATTGTCTGCTTTCCTTCCTTCCTCTTGCCCGCCGCTCTTCTTCAGTCCAAGGTGTTGGTGTCGGTGTCGGTCACCTCTCCAGACCTCTTCCGTGTGGTGCTGCGTTACGCCAACTGGGGCGGCTCGCATGTGTGGGGCCGAGTGTCGGTCGTAGAGGACACTTGGAAGTACTTCTGTGGTAACTGTAAGTACTGGGATTGGTCAAACGTGGTATTACTTCTTCTTGTTCTTTCTTTCTATAACATGTGCGTCACCTCTCTTGGTTTTGATGCTTTCCTTCGGATCCTTCTTGAGTCACGAGACTCGTTACGTTGCTAAGATGTCGATGGTGGGAACCTACCAATGAGCTTCTCCCGGATACTTTGTCCATTCATTTTACAGTCACTGCCAGTAACACATGTACTATGATGATTTACACATACTGACTAATCTCATGAGTGTTCCCTTTTAATATGACCCCAAAACTATTCAAATACACTTAGTGGTTGCAAAGATAAACTCATTTTATTAAAGGTATGCAATGTCAAGCAAAGGGAGGGAAAGGTTTCCAGAGTGGGGACCAGTTTGATCTGGAGTCTGGGTGCCAGTACTGCAGACACCCTCCACCCTCCTCGTTTTATTGAAAGATGACTTTCCATCGCTTTAAAAGCTTTGAAAATATAATAATTTATATATGAATGGAAATAAATGAATTAGTAGCAACATTTCTTCGTGGAAATCTACACTCTCTTCCGTCTGTATCTCCATGCTTTATTCTCAGGATGGAGGTGTGTTTATGAGTGTGTGGTGGCGGCTGGTTTTTCCTCTCTGCTCCATCAGCTGGTTTTTCTTCAGGGCCACAGATCAGTGCAGATTACTGGGGTTTAAGAATACAAACATTAATGTTTTTTGCCCTTCGAACTCCCTCTGTTTTCCCCCTTTACTCCTTCCTCCCACCTCGGCTCCGTGGACGATGTCCTTGTAGACGGCAGTGAAGCTTCAGGTATATGTGAGGGAGGCAGACGTCTATCTGACTCGTTTCATCCTCAGATATATCAATTCTGAGGGCGTCACCTCCAACGGTAAAATAACGGCCTATCAGGTCAACCGCAGAGGTAGGTCTCCACCAATCAAACGACAGCAGTGCATGAGATGAATGACTGGTTGCGGATCAATGAGCAGCTTCCTCTTGTACTAGTTTGACACAATGAATTTCTCTTTGTCTTTAAGGTTCGGAGCAGACCAAGCAGATCGTCTTCGCTCCCAGCGTGCAGCCGACCTTCGTCAACGTTCCCCAGAACAACTTTGTGGAGCCTTTTGTGCTGAATCCAGGAAGCTGGACGGTGGTAATCGAGGCAGAGGGAATCCTGTTGGTGAGACACACTCGACACATCCCAACCCTAAAACGTGCCGTCAGTAACAAAGAAAGCTAAGACGTGTTGAGTTAAATTAATGACCTGACAAAAAAAAACTTTTCCTTTCAGGACTACTTGGTTCTGCTCCCCAGCGCCTACTACGAAGCTGCCATCCTGCAGATCCGAGTTACTGAACCCTGCACCTACAGCTCTGTACCTGAATCCAGCCAAAAGTAAATACGCTCATGTGTTTTCATACTCTGATCCTTATTTGCCAGATTATGTGATTGCGCAATAAAAACTAGGCATCAGAAAGAACTTATAGCTTAGCTCAAAGCTTAGAATTGGGAATAAATACAATTACCAGTTTATCAGCTTCAATTTGCGAATACGAAACCCCCCAGGTTTAATACACATGTTAAAATTGAGCTCAAAGTAAAAAATGACACCAAGATTGCTGGTTTGGTCTGTTGTTTTTATCATTGCTGACCAAAAATGGATGCTAATCTTTGGGCGATTCTTTGGCTCCAAAGACAATAATTTCAGATTTATCTCTATTTAGGTGAAAAAAAATCTGTAATCAGAAGTATTGATTTGACTGGGGCAGGACCAGTAATACAGAGCTGAGTATCATCGGCATAATATTGATCAGTTTTATTACATAGAGCCTTGGGGAACTCCACATGTAGATACTGAACAATAGGGGGGGCAATATGGAGCCTTGGGAAACTCCACATGTAGATTCGGAACAATAGGGGACCCAACATAGAGCCTTGGGGAACTCCACATGTAGATTTGGAACAATAGGGGACCCAACATAGAGCCTTGGGGAACTCCACATGTAGATTCAGAACAATAGGGGACCCAACATTGAGCCTTGGGGAACTCCACATGTAGATACTGAACAATAGGGGGCCCCACATAGAGCCTTGGGGAACTCCACATGTAGATACTGAACAATAGGGGGCCCAACATGGAGCCTTGGGGAATGCCACATGTAGATACTGAACAATAGGGGGCCCAACATAGAGCCTTGGGGAACTCCACATGTAGATACTGAACAATAGGGGGCCCAACACGGAGCCTTGGGGAACGTCACATGTAGATACTGAACAATAGGGGGCCCAACATGGAGCCTTGGGGAACGCCACATGTAGATACTGAACAATAGGGGACCCAACATGGAGCTAGGGGAACTCTGTGTGTCATCTTTGAGTAGATCTATTGTTACCAACTGACACAGTAGTCCCTGTCCTTTAGGAAGGGTTTGTAATCGAGCTCCAATCTCCAGCTTTACTCGTGTCATCCTGCACTGGGGCAGATCCCATTTTGTCCGTGGACCCTGTGTTGCTCGCTTCACTGCTCTGGACAAACATTTCTGCTCCTCATGTGTCCGTTTCTCAGACTGAAAAGTGACGATTCTTTTAACCGATCAACCTTTTTTGCAATGTGTCGAGCTCGGCCCTTTAGGGTTGGATGGGTAAGATTGGGACCCCAACGGAAGGGTCCCAAAGAAAGTAGGATGTATCAGATATTCAGGCATCATTCTCAGTTTTTTCCTGTAGAAACACAAAAAAAATGGTGCAAAAAATAAACAAACCAACATACTTCCATAAATCCCCTTAAACAAATTATACCGACAGATTTCTGGTTGGAAAAATTTCTTTTTCAAAGATGATAGAAATATTTATCATGAATTCAGGTAACAGACAACAATGTTCTGATGTCTTCCTGTCTTCTCTGAGCCGTCTTTTTTCCAATCCTGTCTTTGTCCAGCTGTTTGTTGTACAAGTTTCTGTCTCTGGACTCCTTCCCCTCCATCTCTGGCAACGATGCCAGCTGCCGCAATGACAACCACTTACCCCGCCCCTGCCCAACGGAGAAGGTCACCCCACGCCATCCTGACATGGCCGTCTGCAGCGGACACGATGTAAGAACAGGAGTTCCTGGTTTTTTTTTGTTTTTAAATGATAACAACTGAAATGTGCAGCAAACAGGATGTTTTTATTTCTGCTGCAGATCAGCGTTGAGCTTCGCGAGCGTCTGTCGTCTCCAGGTGACTACGTTCTGGTGGTGGAGTATTCCAGTGAGGAAGAGCTTCCTCAGACTCTGTCTGTGGTTGTCAGCGTGCCGGGTGCACGAACACACCGGCACAGTATCACGCTTCTGCACTGCAAATACAGGTAAGCATCAACAGGAAGACCCGTCATGGCTTTCCCAACAACTCATGCTGTTACTGTCCTTACAAATAGATCAGTAGTGCTTTATTCCAACGGAGGGTTTTAATCGTTACTTTTAAAGACTCGCGTCCTCTTGGCGAACAAACTGACATGTCTAATGTTGTTCAAGGAGATTATTTTCATCTTAGATGCGAGTTTAGCTCTGGATACTTTAAAAACCATCAGCTATGTGATGTCACATCCTCAATCCTGGTCTTCGAGGGCCGGGATCCTGCAGGTTTTAGAAGTTTCTCTGCTCCAACACACCTGACTTGAATCAACAGAAGCAGGCGAGCTCTACACAAGTCTGACTCTGAATGTTTGTTGCAGCAAGGAAGTATTGACCGTTTTGGTCGCGTTGTGACTCCGTCTTTTGCAGCAAGTATACACACAGACGTAGCAGAACATTGTAAGTATATCCCAGCCCTAAAGGTGCAGGATAATAGCTCTCCAGGACTGGACTTGGGCACCCCAGTTCTGGTCTGAACACCACTTCCTGTTAAGGAAGGATTTGTATGATTAACTAAAATAATAAATATCTTTTTCCCCCTCTTTATCTCTAATATTTCTGCTATAAATCAACTTCTTACGGGTTTCGTTGTCATATCCCGGCTGGAGATGATTGATACAGATGTGATGATGAGCTGTTGACACGAGGACGTAAACAAACACGAAGCCTCGGATGTTTAATGCGTCTCCACTTTCTGTGTTGACCGTGTCAACTCTCATGGTTCACAGTTTACCGTCGGGGGCTGCGGCCCGTCTGGCTTGTCAACAGCTGTTAATGTGTGGGTTTGTTTTGCAGCTTCCTGTGCCGAGTGGTGGCCATCGATGAGCAGAACAAGGTGGCGGTTTTCTCCCTGCCTGCAGACGCAGAGATCCAGCTCTCCTCGGACCGAGCCAGCTTCTTCCTGGTGAGAATATGTCCGCTGTCACATGATCAAACTGAGGGGGAGTCACCCAATCAGCTCGCTATTCATTAACTCAATTCCCAAAAGTTTAATTTTTCTTTTCCAAGTATAAAATCTGACCCATGTTTTCCAGTAGTGGAAGACTATTAAGCTTGTCATTAAATACGTTATCATTAAAAAATAACAATCATGTGATTGACATGAATATTATTTAATGCTGTTCCATTTATCATTTAATTATTAAATAGCTATTCAATATTTATCTAATAATAAATGAATATTACATAAATTTGATTTCATCACAATAGTTGTAATTTTATTATTTGGTCATAAAATTAAATTATTGTATCTTAATAATTATTTAAATATATTAAAGCATATATATCATAATTATGAGTATAAATTCTAATAATTCCAATTATGATAAATGTTTTTAGAAAAAATTATTTAATTGAACTATGAAATAATTCAATATTGTATGACTATTATAACATAATTTAAACATTTAAACTTTTATTTATATTATAAAATACATGATAAACCACAATAATATAATTGTAATGAAAGAGTAAATATATAATTTGTTATGTATTAAAACAAATCGAATATTTTATTAAATATATATGATTCAACAATATTTTGGCATTTTATACTAGAATAATAATATTAAAGTGACTTGAAAGCCATGAGAACAGAGTAATGCTGCAGCAGCATGCGTTAATATTTATTACCGTCAGGTTTCCTGCTCCGGGGAGTTCTGTAAGAAGCCCAGAACATGCTGGGACTGTTTTATTTTCTCACGTCTGTCCAACGTAAAACATTTCAGAGCTGCCGTGTTCGTGTGTAGAAGAAATATTTTCCGCAGGTATAAGCAGCGTGAGGTTTTTATTATCAACATGTTGACGTTTTCTTTGTTGTCTGCAGCACAAAGTCTTCCTGGTGCCTAAAGACCAGTTCACCATGGAGTATGTCGAACCTAAAGTCCACTGCATCAGCACTCATGGACACTTCTCACCTGACAGGTAAAGATACACATTAATACTGGAAATAAAACCTTAAAAAAAAACGTTGTAATCGTTCACCATCTCCCTCCGTCTCCTCCTGCAGTTCCTCCTGTGTCCCGTCCCGCTTCCAGATCCCGTTGGAGACTCTGGTCCTGAAGGAGGGCCAGAGCTCGTCCACCCAGGAGGAGCCCATCCAGGCGTCTCCTGCAGCGGCTCCTCCTCTCGTCTACCAGAGCGACGATCCGGTCTGGATGAGCGGGGCCAGGCCTCCGTTTGGAGCCGACAACAACGAGCACATGAGGCTGGATTCGCTGCAGGTACGAACATCCGTCGTTGCTAGGAGACTTTAACTCTGAGCTGCAGCTGTACTACTTTTACTTTCCCGTTCTCCCAGAATGCAGCAGTGTACTCGGCCCGCGTCCACTCCCTCGGGCGCTACGTCTTCATCCTCCATTACCATCAGCCCCGTCACCCCACCTACCCCGTCCAGGTCTACGTTAACGGAGGACGGATCTGGCAGGGTAAGAAGACTTCCTAAAGGGCAGAATATATTTATTTATACGGGTCGGACATTAGCAGAGGCATAGAGAGACAAAATAAAACTCACTCAGAGAGAATTTAGGGACCAGTTAAGCCAACATTAGGGCTAGGACCATACGCTTTCCTCCTGATTCGATTCTTTTACGATTAAAATTGCGATTCTTGCGATTTTTTTTCCTATATTTTTGGGATTTTTAGTTTGCTCCGTTAACCCCGGAACATATGAAAAAATTTAATCAAGAACCATATTTCCCAAAAAAACATCATGTGAGTCAGTTTTTAAGATTTATTCAGCAGGAATATATCTGAACCAGCTGAGAATGAAGCATTCAAATATGGAGAACACAATTCTTTTTAAAAACAATTTTAATGAAAAAATCGATTTAAAAGTCGTGAAACAAAAAAATCGCGATATTTTTGTGAATCAATTTTTTTTTTTCTCCCACCCCGACATGCATATCTTCAGACTGTGGGAGGAAGTCGGAGTACCGGAGATAATATAGAAGTTGGTTGATTGATTGAAAAGTTTATTTGGACACGATAGAATCAAACTTGTCATTGTAAATAATAAAAATAATACAAAATAATAAAATAGAATAATTGCAGCAAAATAAATAAGATAAAATACAACAAAGCTACCACAGAATAAATAAGATAAAGTATAAAATAGCTGCCAGGATATCTACCAATATGTATAAAATAGTTATTACAACGCCCCCTTGCCTTATTTAAGGTCCAGGTATCTAGTATATGAGGACATGAGAGAGATTGATATTACTAAGGCACCTTAAACATGACAAAATATAGAAATAAACAAGAGAAAATTAAAAAGGAAAAACACAAAAGTTGACAAGCAGAGGGTGGAAATATAAGTTAATCTGATCCCACCCCACTGCTTAAATACTAGACATTACATCTTATAATAAAACAATAATGATAATATTCAGGAAATACAATCAATATGACACTAATAAGTAATAAGTAATAATGATCTTGCCAACAATAACTACGGTGATGATTATAGTGATATCAATATAGTAACTGTCATTATTAAGTTTATATAATATATATGTACATGCTCTGACATGCTGTGCTTCAGGCCACACCAACGCCTCCTTCTGTCCTCACGCGTATGGCTGCCGTAACGTGCTGGTCTCTGAGAACCAGATCATCCTGGATGTGACGGATCACGACGTCTTCCTCACCGTGCAGATCCCTGCGGGGAGGACGCTGTGGCTGGTAAGACCCGCAGTTATTCACCGCCGTGTTCGTCTCGGTTGTTTCGGGAGAAGTCGTCTAAACTTTTTTAACTTTAAACTTTTTAAATCCAGATTAAAAACATTTCTGTTCTCATGTCTATGCATGAAATCTGCACAGTAATTTGGAGCTTATCTTGCTTTTAATCAATTCAATTTGTGATTTTTATTAATTTTTAATTAATTTTTAATGATTTTATTATGATTTTTGCTAATTGTTGCTGCCTTTTACTACTTTTTAATGCTTTCTTTGCACCATCTGTAATGCTTTTAATGTTTTATGTAAATCACTTTGAACAGTTTTGAACAAGAAATGTGCTGTACGATAATCTTGCCTTGCCTAGTTGTATGTTTATCACCTAAAATATGGATGAAAAATACATTTTTGTGTTTGTTTGTGTTCTACTTTGTCTCGACAGGACTACGTCCTCATCGTCCCCGAGGCCAGCTACAAATCCAGCTACCTGAACGAGGAGCCTCTGGATAAATCCTACGACTTCATCAGCAGCTGCGGCCAGAACAGCTTTTACATCGAGTCGGTGTCACACACACGGGGAATTACCATCGGCTGTTAAATGAAGGATTTTGTGAGTAACTTTTGGTGGTTTGGTCTCTCCAGCCCGTCGGCCGCGTCTCCGTTCTGCCTCGGCTCTGCCGTGTCTCTGTCGGCCTTCTTCAACAACGGGGCGCTGCCGTGCGTCTGCCACGAGGCGGGAGCCGAGAGCGACACCTGCCAGCAGTTCGGCGGTCAGTGTCAGTGCAGGCCCAACGTGATTGGACGAGACTGCTCCATGTGCGCTACGGGCTACTGGGGATTCCCCAACTGCAGACGTGAGTGTCTTATTGTCCTCCCAGACTTCATGTGTGAGCTGCAGACGGTTGAACTTTCTCTCCTCTGCAGCCTGCAACTGTGGAGCGACGAGGTTGTGCGAGCCGGTGACGGGGGACTGCATCTGTCCTCCGAGGACCGTCCTCCCAGAGTGCACCCAGTGCGAGCCTCAGACCTTCGGCTGCCACCCGGTGGTGGGCTGCGAGGTCTGTAACTGCTCCCAGCCCGGCATCATCTCCGTCGACGTGAACTGCGACACGCTCAGCGGACAGTGCAGGTACGCGAAGATGGAAGAAAGTTCACTTTCATCTTTTTATTTCAGATGCTGCAGCCAGATGACGATTATCAAGATTATAAGCTTCATACTGCGAGTTCTTAAATATCAAACCTTGTGGTAGAAACACTAAAAAAAAGGCAGCGTTGCCTATTTGTTGTTATATTTATATATCTAACCAGAACACATGGACATGAGAACAAGAGACACAAACGATGACAGAAGAAACGTGACAGATAAATTGTAATATAATATAATATGACGTGATTTAAGATAAAAGAAGAGATGAGACATGGCATGAGATATATCATTTGAGAGATTATATGAGATATAAGATGTATATGAGATAAAAGACACATGATTTATGACGATATATATATGCTGTATATGATACATGATTGAGATATAAAATATATGAGATATGATATGAGATATAAGATCTCGATGATGTGAGACGATACATGTGACAAGATATGATAAGAGGTATGAGATATGTGAGATATGAGATATGAGATGACATATGAGATACAAGATGATATGAAATGAGATATAAGATCTATCGTATCGAGATATATAAGATTATATAATAAGATGTATGATGATGTATGAGATGACGAGATATATAAGAAATATGATATGAGATAGTGAGATATATGATATACATGATATGGTTGTGTTGTGTTATGTAATAGTACAATACTGTCATAGAATAAAATGGTAGTAGAAACATGCAGAATAAATATGTAAATAGATTTGATTTTATTTAGTGCTGGTCAACAATTAAGTTTTTATTGTCTTTGCATTTTTGCTCAAAAATTTTAGTAATGATTCAAAAGTGTGTGTTGTACATTTTTCTTTTGAAGGAATGGCTAGATGAAGAATTGAGGATCTTTTGGTAATAAATAATCATGTAATAAATAACATTTTTATGACCTTCCTTCCTTTTTTCCCTTTTAGATGTAAAGAGAATGTAATTGGCCGCCAATGTGACCGCTGCGCCGCTGGTTTCTATGGTTACCCCAACTGCAGGCCATGCGACTGTAACGAGGCAGGAACCGAGGAGGAAGTGTGCGACTCCTTCACAGGACGCTGTCTCTGCAAGGTTGGGAAAACAAACGTGGAAAAACACGCATTCCTCCATCGCTTCGTGTGACCTAACTCTCCGTGTATGACCTAACTCTCCATGTACGATCCTTCCACCTGCAGGAGAACGTCCAGGGCATCCGATGCGATCAGTGCAGAGTCGGTACTTTTCATCTGGACCCGACCAACCCCAAAGGCTGCACCAGCTGCTTCTGTTTTGGAGCCACCGACCGGTGCCAGAGCTCGAACAAAAGACGCACAGAGGTGCTCGTGTTTTTCCTTTTAGGTTTTATAAAATGCTTCCCCGGGTCTCCAGGTCCTCTCTGTCTGCTTCTGACCCTTGGAGGGGGGGGTGGTCACCTTCACACAATCACATTCATTCCTTTGACTCATAGATCATGGACATGGCGGGCTGGGTGTTACTCGGAGCAGACAGGCAGGAAGTACCAGTGACTGTGTATCCGGGTCAGGACCTCGTAGAGGCAGACCTCAGCGACGTGCCTGATGTCTACCAGGACCTCCACTGGCACGCTCCAAAGACTTACCTGGGAGACAAGGTACGAGGCGGGGATCTTTGGAAGTGCTGAGAAAGTTTGACATGGTGCCTTTAAGTCTGCAGTGGTGCCATATTTTCACTAATTAACAGAAAATAGGATTACTGGAAAGTTACTGGAAGTTGTTTTCTGCAATGGTTCATGCTGGTTGCTGGTAAAAAAGAGTAAACTTGCCAAAAAATGTATTCAGACTTATTTAGCTGAAGAAATTTCTGGAACATTGGAAGTACTGGTTGCACCAAGGCTTGAACTTAAGTTTTGTACGAGTCCTTCGGTGAGACGGTAATATAGAGCTGAATGTCATCAGCATACATACAATCAGATATTTAGTTTTTTTCCATATGTTTTATGGGAGCATGTGGGATTTGAGTAATAAGGGGCCCGAAATGGAGCCTTGGGAAACTCCACATGTCATCTTTATGTATATCTACAGTTAACAATTCACAGAAAGGCAAAAATATTTCTTTCAAGTAGGATTCAAGCCAATTCAGACCTGGACCGGTGAGTCTCAATCAGTCTACCAGTCGATCTAATTGGATATTATGGTAATCAGAACTTGTACTGATACCAAGGCATGCCCTTAAGCTTGGTATGGGGCGAGAGTCTTCTCATGACACAGGAATATAGAGCTGAATGTCACCAACATAATTCCATTCAGATATTTTGTTTGTTTCTATGTTTCGAGCTAGTTGGAGCACCTGGATTTTTAACAAAAGGGGGCCCGAAATGGAGCTTTGGGGAACTCCACATGTCATGTTTAAGTATATCTACAGTTAACAATTCACAGAAAGGCAAACATATTTCTTTCAAGTAGGATTCAATCAGAACTGGACCAGTGAGTCTCAAGATTCCTTTATTTGTCCCACAGTGGGGAAATTTATGATGCAAAAAAACCAGAGGAAAAGACAGAAGTGGAAGGCATAAAATAAGAATAAAAAACATGTAAAAAAATAAATAATCCGACTGCAGGTATACCTGTACATAGTACAGAGAGGAATGCCTGAGAATATTCATGGCAAAAATATATTTCAGATGTGCAAACTGGTGCAAAACTGTTCACCAGTCGGTCTAACTGGATATTATAGTCCATTGTGTCAAAAAACTGCACTGAAACAGAACCAAAACCGAACTTATTCTATCAAGGCATGCCCTTAAGCTTGGTATGGGACAAGAGTTCAATGATGAGACAGGAATATAGAGCTGAATGTCATCAATATAATTCCAATTAGATATTTCGTTTGTTTCTTTGTTTCGAACTAGTTGGAGCTTCTAGACTTTGATCAAAAGGGAGCCCGAAATGGAGCCTTGGGGGACTCCACATGTCATTTTATGTATATCAACAGTTACCAATTTACAGAAAGGCAAAAATCCTTTAAAAGTATGATTCAAGCCAATTCAGAACTGGACTGGAGAGTCCCGCACAGTTTCCCAGTTGGTCTAATTGGATTTTATGTGTTAAACGGGCCTTGAAACAGAACCAAAACTGAACTTGTTCTGCTACCGAGGTATCCTCTTAAGCTTGGTATGGGAGGATATTCTGTGCAGGTCAGAGCTGGTTTGGTACTGAGACATATTTCTAAGTAGAAGTACAAGTTGATGAATTCCACAAATCTGTGCATAAGCACGGATGATATAAAGGACTCGGGCCATTTGTTCAAATGTGAGATAATGGACCATAAAGGTAAATTTAAAGCTAACATTTGAGGCAGAGACGAAGACAACACAAGAACTGCCTTCCACACCCGTACTTTCATTCCACAGACTGTTAGATCCCACATCGTGGGTGTGTTTGGAAACAGATCAGTGTTTGACTCAACAGCTTTTATGTGAGACTCGACCATCATGATGGTGAGATTAAAAGCTCAGACTGAATCTTGTTAGACGTCAACCTGCCGATACCTGCAGGGCTTCCTTAGACGTGCAGGAATGAAAGCAACATGAGCTGTGTTTGGGTTTACAGGCAGAATGTAATCAGCTGTTGTTTGCAGGATGAGGTGAATGCTCCGTGTCTCGTCCTTAATCCTAAATCTCTACATTCAGCTTAATTTCTTTCCATCCGTCTGTGTTTCTGCAGGTCTCGTCCTACGGAGGTTATCTGACATATCGCCTTCAGACTCAGAGCATGAGAGGAGACGTGCTGACTCTGCCTGCGGAAGCTTCCAGACCTGACATCATCCTGAAGGTATAATATATTATACATATATTGCAGCTGCTAACAGCTGCAACATCAGCTCTGTACAATCTTTCCACACAAATGCGACTTGCATCATAGTTCACTGCTTTGATTGACAGGTTTGTTATTTCTGAGCTTCTGATATGTCCAATGAACTATATTTAGCGAGTATTCAGAATTTCTAAAGACTCAAAACACTGACGAGTGCAAATCTAGTGACTTTTTTGGGGGATATTTGAGTCTCGTGGAGCCTGATGTGAGAGCATGAATCGTTCTTACTCTTCTCAATGAGCAGCAGTGCAGCTGTAGGCCCCTCCACCTGCCTCGAAGCAGTCCCAGGACGGCTGGCGTTGTGCTGAAATAAGCACCCCTTGCACTTGCAAGTCCCTCCCAGCTACAGTTAGGGCAGAAAATGTTCACCTCTGCTCACCACCTGACTGATCCTGCCCTGGTTTACGGTCAGAATCTGTCGGCCTTGAAGACGGGAAGTTTTAGAATTAAAGAAGAAATAAGGCTGCGATTCTCGGTTATACACTTAACCTTTGGCAGACAGCAAGCACAGCGTTTACACTTTGAAACGCTGCTTCATGTAAACATGTGGAACATCATCACTGTGGTTTTATACCTGCAGGGGAACCAGATGACCCTGGTGTTCATAGAGAGAGAATATTCCTCACCTGAAGAGCCTCACCTGGGAATCGTTCACCTCGTTGAGGTAAAATCACTTTTGTTAAAGTTCCACAAGTTCGTGTTTGTCCTTCGGCCAGCAGATAAAATCCAGCTTCTTTCCTGTTTGCATGCAGATAAACTAAAGAGCAAACTGAGATACTCAAATGTTTGTAAAGTTAATTATAAGCTGTGACGTAATTCTGTGTTTAAAAATGTCTGCATATGATTCAGAACCTTTCATTAAAGAAAAGGCAAATTTCTTAATAGTAATTCAAATAACTGGAGACTGAAAAAAGGAATAATAAAGATAAATTTGCTAAATTATGGTTTAATGAAATACAACATTGTTTTTTTATTTAACTGACTTGAAAAAATAATAAAAAACAAACAATCCGGTCCTGGACCAATGAGAGCAATTTGCTGCTGAGCATTGGGTCAGAATACCTGTGGACAGGTGTAGAAGTCTGATGGAGAGTTACAGGAAACAGCTGATTTCAGTGATGGCCTCAAAGGATTGTTCAATAAAATATTAGCTGATGAGTGACGCAACGTTTATTAATTTCTCATATTTTTTTTGCATGTTTTTAAAAATATTTCTTTTGAACCAGAATTCAAAAACAATGTCAAAATTTTAATAAAATTTGTATTGATTATAACTTTGGTCAGTTTCAGCTTATTTCAGTGACAGCTGTTCGTTTTCCTTCTTTAATGGGGGGGTTAGGAATCATTTTGCAGACATGTTTACATGAACATACAAGGAGAAAATCAAGTGAATATAAATACAACGGGATGATAAAACCTCTTGCCATCTTCTTCATCTTCTTCTCGCAGGGACGTTTCCGTCACGCTCAGACCGGAAACTCTGTGTCTCGTGAAGAGCTCATGATGGTTCTGGTCAGTCTGGAGTCCCTGCAGATCCGAGCCCTCCACTCCCAGTCGGCCCACTCCGTGTCGCTTCGCGCCGCCGTGCTGGAGGGAGCGGAGAACCTGCCCAGTGGACGGCACGCCAACAGCGTGGAAATCTGCATGTGTCCCGCCAAGTACCTCGGAGACTCGTGTCAGGTGAAGTTATGTCTTAGTGTGATGAAAATAACATTGAAATAATGATTTTCTATAATATTTACATGTGATTTTTATTTTTTTATTTTATATTCTTTATTCGTATTTTAATCTTTATTTTTATAATATAGAATCAAAATATTTATTTAAATAATTTTTTCATTAAAATTATATTTATCTAAATGATAATATAGCCTATTTTTTATTTTATTTTTGTATTACAATTTTTTTTAATCATAATTATATTTATATCACAATAAATAGATTTCTATATATTTAAATCTTTTATTATTTACAGCAGACATTAACATCCCTGTGTTTCTGCAGCAATGTGCTCCAGGCTACTACAGAGACACCATCGGCCTGTTTCTGGGGAAATGTGTTCCCTGCAACTGTAACGGACACTCGGACCGGTGTCTGGACGTATCTGGGATCTGTGTGGTCGGCATCCTTCACGTTTAACTTGCAAATCCTCTCACAAAACCTCGAGAAATGTTCATCCTCCAACTTGTTTCCTTTATTTTCCCACCCAGAACTGCCAACATAACACCGCTGGCCACCACTGCGAGAGGTGCAGAGGAGGTTTCCTAGGCAACAACAGTCTTGATGGACAAGCTGTGTCCTGCTCCAGTTGTCCCTGCCCGCTGAGTGTCCTGTCCAACAAGTTAGTGTGTTTTTAATGTCCCATTTGGCCCTGAGAGCATGGACAGTGTTATAAAAAGGGAATATTTCCCTGTGTAGTTTTGCAGAGGGATGCGTGGAGAGGAACAGCGGGATGCAGTGCCTGTGCATGCACGGTTACGCTGGACCGCACTGCGAAAGGTAAAAAAAAACAACAACCTCGACACAAACATTTGTAAGACTTCTTCTTCACATTAAACACATAAAGATGGCCATGACCACAGGATCAATAAAAGTATCTATCTATCTATCTATCTATCTATCTATCTATCTATCTATCTATCTATCTATCTATCTATC
>JBBBVU010000014.1:1900932-1913324 GCA_037177055.1 Atherinosoma microstoma
ACATGTTTATTTCTGCTGTGAAGTTGGTCTTTTTAACATGGGAGTCTATGGGGATCTGCTCGGTTTTGCAGCCAGCCCCTAGTGGAGGAGGGGGGAACTGCAATTTTTGGCACTTCCGCATAGGCTTCATGTTTCTAAGCCCGAGGTTGCCCCTTTGTAAAGACACATCCTGTGGTCGTGGAAAAGATGTTAGTCTGTTTAAGAAGGGTCAGATTATCGGCATCAAGCAGAGAAAACATCTAAGGAGATGAGTGACACTGAAGAAGCTTCTAGAAACAATGACACAGCTAAAGGAGGTCCAACGAAACTTATTTTTTGGCCAGGTGGTGTTTTTCTGCATGTTTGTGTTTGCACACTCACAGGCAAGGTAGGACTTGAGGCTTCCTTTGCTCATGAGTTCAGTCACGATGTAGACCGGCTCTCCTCTGGAGCACATGGCTAACAGCTGGATGAGCCGAGGGTGATGAAGACTCTTCAGCGCCTGAACCTCCTTCACAAACTCGTCCTGCTTCGTATCCTCTGAGGCAGAAGAAGAGAAACAGAAAATATATTTCTTTTCAGTTCCAGTACGCAGAAACGTGTGAAACAGAAATAAAAATCCTTCTCAACCTTTTATTTAATCACAATAAAGACACAATAATTAATATTCAAACTTATGCATTTTTTTTGTTATTTTGCAGATATTCACTCGTTTTTAATTTGATTTCTGCAACAAAACCAGAGTAAAGCTGCTTTCCCCACATTCTCCAAACTCAAACATTTGTGCTTGTTAGACATCAAGATATTAAGTTTAAAAGAGGTTAAAAATGATTGGTTGGACAGAATTAGAGAAATACTCTTTAGTAGCCTCCTCCCCATGCTACCGTTTTATTATCTGGACAACACTGAATATAATAAACTCAAATTATTTCTCAGTCCTGAAGAAAATCCACACACCTGATCAACAGGTTGCAAAAAGTTCCAGCGAAGCTGGACAGGGTCAACAAAAGACTGGAAAAGTTAAAGGATGCTAAAAACAACAAAACAAACAAAACAAAACACACCTGTTTGGAACGTTCCACATGCAAACTGGTTAACTGGAAACAGGTGGGCACCATGATTGGGTATTAAAGTGGAATTTACCTACCATATGAAGGAGTTGGTCACTGCAGGCGCTAAGCTAAGCTAAGCTAAGTTAAGCTAAGCTAAGCTAACCCATTCCTCCGTGACTGTGTCTCAGTATGTAAGTGCACTGGAATGTAGAGTTGTCTGCAAAATGATTCATACTTTCCATTAAAGAAGGAAAATAACAGCTGTCACTGAAATAAGCTAAAAACTGACAAAAATAATAATATATACAAATTTTATGACAATCATGATTTTGTTTTTGAATTGTGGTTCAATAGAAATATCTTTAAAAAACAAGCAAAAAATATGAGAAATTAATCTACGTTACGTCATCAGCTAATATTTAGTAGAACAATCCTTTGAGGCGATCACTGCAATCAGGTGTTTTCTGTAACTCTCCACCAGACTTCTACACCTGTCCACAGGTATTCTGACCCACTGCTCATCAGCAAAGTGCTCTCATTGGTCCAGGACCCTATAGTTTGTTTATAATTTTTCAAATCAATTAAATTAAAAAACAATGTTTTGTTTCACTAAATTATGATTCAGAAAATTCAAATTTATTATTACTTTTTTCAGTCTCCAGTTATTTGAATTACTATAAGAATTTTGTCTTTTCTTTAATGGAAGGGGAAGAATCATTTAGCAGACAACTGTGGTTCGCACTGAGCTCTTGCTTCTGTAGTGCACACTTTCATGGATTAGTGTTGACCCAAATGGAGCACTGACGTTTTGCATTTAACCGCGACTCTCCAGCTCGACAAATACACATCCGCGAACTATAACATGAATCAATTGTATCACATATAGCCTATTTATGTCTGCTAAACCGGCTAAAAACTGCTAACATTTATTGTCCTAACTACTACGTCGGTATAAGTCTTTATCTTCCTCTACGTTGGCAATATGGTGTCTGCTTAGTGCGAGTAGTGTGCATCGTTCTACGCTAGATTTTTGGCTGTTTTTAGGGAAGCATCCTGGTACTTTCAGTGCACTGACCTTTTACTTAAATGTGCGCGTGAACGCGCTATGCACTTAAATGTAGTGTTCGAAAGTGCGCTGATTGAGACACACCCCATGTCTAAAACCTCCAGCCCCTCCCCTCCTCCTCCAAGGAAGCATCAACCTGGGTTGCAGGAATCAGCTAATCATGTAAATACATCCAGCCACAGGACACCTTCAGTCATGTTGGTAAAAGCCTTGATAAGGTGCACAAGAACTCCATCTCCCACACTATAGGCTACTGGAATTCACCAGGAAATTATTGTCTATTGTACAAGTGACAAAACAGAAAAAAAAAGTTTTGAAAACTTTGATTCCCGACATTAACTTCCTGGCAGTGCCTAAGTATCCGAGAAAGAGAAAAATAATTTCCTGGTTTATGTTTATCTCATCTTCCTGGCAATGTTTGTACCAACGCACCCTACAAACCAAGATGTTTGTGCTATTTGATATGAGCTGTTGTCGGTCTGTTCAAAGCCCATAATGCTGAAGTTCTGGTCCATCACCGCCACCTTTAGCTGAAAGCTTCGGGCTTTTTTCTCATATGCATATAACTTTGTTTGACCCATAAATAGCTGCAGCCGTGGATTCAAGGCATAAAATGAACCTGACCAGTTTTTCTAAAAGGAAAAAAGTTTGCATTCAGAACTATTTCTAAGAACAGCTGTTCAAACACCAGCATCTCTACCTTGTTTCAGCATCTTTATGGCCACCTTCTTGTTCTCTTTGGTCCAGACGGCCTCCCACACCTCTCCAAAGTGGCCTTCTCCCAGTTTCTTGTGAAGTTTGAACTCCTCCCGCGGCCTCTCCCATGGCTCCATGTCGAAGAGTTCCCGCTGCACAAAGACAAAAGTGTGATTCCAGACTACACAGCGGATTTCAAATCCTTACACTTCACCGGAAATGGTCAAAGGGGGGGTAACATGCAAAATTGATATTTTACTTTTTATCATGTTATCATGTCATTCCCTCCCCAAAAACATGCCCCCGCAGGTTTTATTTCACTCATTCATGCATATTGAGAAATCCCTGAATTTCCTGTGGAAGCCAACGAGGGGAGCAAAAACAGCTGCTACTGCATAGCTCCTCCTATTCTGCCAAGCTCCTCCCCCTCCATTGCCGAGCTCAGCTCCAGCAGAACACTCCTTACTCCCCCACTTCCCCCCTCCCACTCTCAGCTGCAGCAACGATGCTGAAAGGGGCATGTCGGAAAGGGTCGGAGAATCTTAAAGACACAGAGGCCAATTTTCAAGGCGTCATATACTGACACAGTTTAAGATGAATTTCTTTTGAGTTGTATTTTTTCTACATACAGCATTTTCAGAAGTACTGATAGTAACAGTTATTTGATAGAGCTATAAAAGGGTTGTTTGTGCCTGAAAATGACATGATACCCCCCCCTTTAATGTTTTTTTTTTTTTTTTTTTTTTTAAGTACAGCTATAAACTTGACGAGGCACTAACACAGAAACAAGCTGTTAGTTAGATTTCACATCAATAAAAAATGATTTTAGACTGGAAGAATTTTGGATATAGAAAAGGAGAAATTAACCCTTTCATGTTGTTTTATAGTATATTCATGGGTGGGAATAGTACGTTTGTTAAAATTCTGCTTCAGTGGACATAAATGAGTCATCCAAAACACTGTCATATTTTAAAAATAAAAGTAAAATATTAAGAAATAAAGCTTCACTGTACATGTCTATAAAAGTACAACATTTGGCACGGTTTCTTAACAATTCATGCATGAAAGGGTTAAGATAGATAACTACATTTGCTTCTAAATGCAATGAAATATTAAAGAAGAAATTGCTTAACACTAGTTAAAAGTTTCAGTGTCTGAAGAGGTTTCCACACCAATTTATTTATAAAGTGCCTTAAGAACAACAGCAAGGCTGCATAATAAAACCAAAACATACAAGACATACAGGCCAGAAATGCACAAGAACTAAAGAAATAATAAAAATAAAAGATTTAATAAAAGTAACTGTAATGCCATCTGTGTTACCAAGTCAGAGGTCAGGGAATAAATGCATGTTTTTAAACCAGATTTACACTTTACAAAGCCTGACTATCGTGTTTGGCCTTATTGTTCCACAGTTTTGTTGCTGCAGCTGTAAAGGCTCCATCACCTCTGAGTTTGCATCATGTTTTTGCACCTCAGAGAGTCTGTAGCAGTTCAGAGCCATTAAAAGGTTTCAAAGCAAAATGAATGAATTCTGAGCAAACTGGAAGTCAAAACCGTAGTAAAATCTCTTGCTTGTGCCGGTTAAAAATCTGCTTTTTGCTGCATTTTTAGGCAAGCAGTGGAGGTCTGGCTGGCTGGTTCCTAAAAGATGTTTACTGCAATCATCAGGTGGAGAAGCTAGAAAGGCATGAATCCATGTTTTAGGGTTGAGTTTAGACACAACAGGATTGATTTTTGATAAATGCCTCAACTGGAAAAAGCAGGTTTTTATCACGGTGTTCTGCAGGACATCATTTTCACACCTAGGACTTCAGAGGGAATGTGGATGCAGTAGGTCCTGCTGTTGCGGTTGGGTCTGAACAGCATTATGGTCTAATTCCTAAAATAAAAAATATACCTCCATCCATCTCCTGTAGATAGGAGAGACTGGACAGAACACGCTCCGGTGAGCTTTAGAAGAAAATAAACCTGACAGTCATCAGCATAAAGATGAATGGAAATACTGTCTCAGTAATATAACTCCAAGCAGCAGCGGGTAAAAAGAGAATAATGGTGGTCCAACAATGGAGCCCTGTGGTACTCCCCCAGGAGATCATCAATGCTGACACAAAAACTTTCTGAGAGGTTGGAGGTTTGGTGTCAAGTCCAAAAGTTAGAGGTTCCTTCTCTTGTTAATTTCACTCTGGTACAGTAAGTTCTGGCAAATCACAAGGACCATGCAGAGACCAAGATTTTATTTTTTATACAGGGTTCAGGGTTCTGCTATTCATGGGGACAGTTTTGTCAAATATGACCAATTTTATTTAAATTTATGTTAAGAGTTTGTTTTAAAGTCACACATTATTGCACCTTTTTTTTAAGTTGTGCTCTGTAAATGATCCTTTAAAAGGTGAACAGTATGTAAGAATTACTGACGTCTCCTGGTAAAGATGGGTGTAGCACAGTTGTGAATGTATGGTGGCCGTCCGTGGCCAAAATTCTTCCAGACAAATATATGTTTTTATCTGCGAGTGGATCCAGTGGTCTCAGGTGCAGCAATGACTGTACTACTAGTAACTATTTCAACATTGCGTACATGTGTCTTCTTCTATGGTCCTTTTAAGGCGTTTCTTATTCCAAACGGCGCTCAAGCTCCTATCAAACAAAGCCGCTGCTGCAGTTTTAAAGTTTCACACAGAGTAATTAGATACCAACAGAAACACAGTTTTTAATGATATATAAAATGTACTTTTAATTTTGTTTAATTGGCATCCTGTAAATTGTCGAGCACGTTGCTAAAATAAACAGATTTTTAGTTCTTCACCTTTTCCACGTTGTCAAAATCAAATGTTTTGCCGTGTTGTATCGCACAGTATGTTGATTTCTCTTTAGTTTGATGGATGTAATTTCCTTCCAGATAATCTCAGACCACTTCGGCAGCGTTGTGTAAAACAAGTGATGGAAGAAAGAATGAAACATGAGGCTGAAATGAAAGTCACACAAATTCATATATCGTACAACAAATTTATTCTCATCAACAAATCAGGTGCTACAAATCTCTGCTCTAATGATTCAGTGCTTTTATTAAACTTAAATATTAAATAAACAGATCAGTGAGGAGATTCATAAATAAAAAGTTGATTTTTGTTATATATATATATATAAAAAAAAAGACAAAGTAATAAAGTGAGAAAAAAATGAAATGTTGATCATGACAAATGGGACTGCTGGTTAACATTCCTCTAGGACGGCAACTTTATCGTTGCTGTAACATCAGCAATACAAAAACAGAAAAGAAATTGATACAGATGGGGAAAAAAAGGTGCGGCTATCACATATAAACAAGGCCATTTAAATTGAAATCATATTTGGTGTTGAAATTCTCCCTAATGGGTAACAAATGCAACTCCAATTCCAAAAAAGTAGGGATGCTGTGTAAAATGTCAATGAAAACATAAAGTCATGAGCTAACAAGCATCCAGCTTGTGAAAAGCCAGCATCTCTGATGGGATGGGGGGGTGCATTAGTGTCTACAGCGTGGGCACGTCTGCTCCCATCCAGACAAACGTCTCTTTCAGGGAAGGCCTTGCAGGTTTCAGCAGGACAATGCTGGACCACATACCGCATCCATCACACCAGGAGAACTAGCCTGGGCCTGGTCCTGGACCACATACTGCATCCATCACAACAGGAGAACTGGCCTGGACCACATACCGCATCCATCACACCAGGAGAACTGGCCTGGACCTGGTCCTGGACCACATACCGCATCCATCACAACAGGAGAACTGGCCTGGACCTGGTCCTGGACCACATACTGCATCCATCACACCAGCATGGCTTCACAGCAGAAGAGTCCGACTGCTGATCTGGGATCTTTAGCCTTCACAATTTTACATTGAGGAACATTTTTCTGAAATTGTTCCACAACTTTTAGACCCAGTTTGTCTCAGATTGGTGAACCTCTGTCCATCTCTCCATCTGAGAGACTCTGCCTCTCTGAAGTGCTCCTTTTATACCCAGTCATGCCAATTAACATAATTAGTTGTCACATGTTCCTCCAGTTGTTTCTGATTTGTACCAATAACTTTTCCAGCCTTTTGTTGTTCCTGTTTCAAAATTAGCTCATTTTTTTCTATTAAAATTGTCAAATGTTTCCACATCTGATATGTAACAATCCTAAATCTATTCGGAATAAAATATGGGTTTACGAGACTTGTAAATGATTTAATTCTGTTTTTGTTTACATTTTACACAGCATCCAAACTTTTGTTGGAATTGGGGTTGTGAAACATCTTCCAGCAGTTTGTCCATCAGGAACTTTCCTGAGCATCTAAAAAGCAAAATAAATCAAGGACCTGAAACTTAAAGTGATTGTTTCTTAACTGACTTTTCCTCCAAAACAGAAAATAGTACAAATCACTGAAAACTTACTTAGTTCTACTTTTAGAACATTTTAAAAATCATCTAAATGCATCTATTTTTTTTTACTATTAAATCGTTAAAAAGTTTACTGAAGCTGATATTAAACTTTTGATTGATGGAAGAAGATGTTGAAATGAAGAAAGGTACAAAAAAAAAAAAACAACCTTGAATGCAACTTGTTTGTTTGTTCATGATGGTGCAACTGACTGAAATGTGGCTGAAAATAAAACTTAAACATGTTAAAAAATCAGTTCTTCACAATTATAAATACATATTAAAATCTTTAAATAGCTATAAAACTGAAGAAAAATAATGAAAGAAATGAGATGGACAATTATTAAAAAATGGAAACATAAAATGTAAAGGTGTTGATCTTCAGCATGTTGCGTTTGTTCATACGTGGAACAGAAAATAACGTGTAATTCGACGAAGAAAAAACAGAAATATGAGCTCGTGTTGGTATAAGTTTAGAATAAAATGTTTGGCATAATTAGATTTAATTAAATCATTTGTTTATTGTCCCTGTAACCAAGACGAAACAGTCACCGTACACTTTATCAGGTCCACAAATATCCAACCAGCCCTGCACTGCAAAAAATTATTTGTTAGATAAAAGTAATAAAACTGGAATAATCAAAATATTTTCCACCTAAATACAATGCTTAATTTAGTAGGAATTAAGTTAACTGAACTAAACGTAAATATTCTGGGTTGATTTGATATGAGGGCAGAGGTCGCATTAACCGATTATTTTCCGTCATTGACCGTTTTTTAAAACGATGACGGAAAAATCTGAAGGCCGTCGGTCATTTTGACAGATTGCTGGAGACTGGAGAGGTCTCACTGATTTTCTAGAACTAGATCTAACTCGTCTCACTCCAACATTTTTTTTCAATCTTAACTATTCTTTATTCAATTCACGCAAAAATGCTGCTGTGAGTGTAAAAATGACATCGATTAAATTTCACGGGGGTGCGGACCAGTCGTGCATTAAAATATTTTTATTTATTTATGCGTCTCATTTTTGTGGAGATCATTGTTTTACTAATCAAGCACTGGTAATAGCCTCTACTTTCATTAAGAAGCCCTGCGGGTCATGTCGGGCTTCCCTCCACATGCCACGCAGCAGGTGAGAATATTCTGCAGGTTGTGTGGTCCTGGAGCTGAGAACAGCTGAGAACAGCTGAAACTGCAATGATAAATGACTTTTTGTTTCTACACAGCAATCTCTGAATGAAATGTCAAAATAAGGGTCTACATAGACGTAGCAGTGGATCTGTGGCAAGTTTAAAAGAATATTGTGCAACGTCTGCGGAAAAAAAATGAAAATCAACGGGCCGGGTCGATCCAGATTTGACACGGGATCCCGGGTCGGGTTTGGTGATGATCCTAACGGTTCGAGCGGGTTTGTAACACCGGACCCGTGCAGGACCCAGCGGTCGGGGTGAACCTCTGCAAACTCTCCATGTTGTCACCGCTCTGTCTTGATTCATTGTTAGTGGCCCTCTGTGTATTCTGCACATCTGCATGATGTGTGACGGTGTGGACCTTGTTCGGACTGAATATTAGCCTAAAACTGAATGCTATTGAATATGTCGTTCCCTTTTTTTAAAAATAGATAAATAAACTCACCGGTAAAAATACAAAATGATGGGTTTTTTTATGAGCCTGTCGGTCAAAATGACTGACAAAGAGAAATCCTAGCGCAACCTCTGTATGTGGGTTACTGTTAGTGAGATTACCACATATGGAGCATGTGGTATTTCTGTAAACCACATGTGGTTCGCATGTATGATACATCAGTATTGGTTATCGGCCAAATGAGTACAAAAATAAAAATCCAGTAAGGTGCATTGTGCACCACGAAGGTCATACTGTCTGAGATGTTGCCCGGTCAAGTCCTGAGGAACCAGGGTACTGGTATTAGCTACACAGACCGGGGGTAAACATATGATTCATTTTGAATTTCTGATAAATTAACTTAACTTGGAATTTCTGATGTTGCCAAATCTCTGAGGAATTAATCTATGACACCAAGAATTAGGAGCAGTTCTGCAGGAAAAAGAGGGTCTGACCCAGTTTTAGCAAGGCGGACCTAATAAAGTGGACGGTGAGTGTACTTTCGGCTTTTTGTTTGAGGCTCTAAAGCAGTGGGTGTGGATATTCCTGTATGTATTGTCAACATTCTCAGTGTCATTTCAGAAGCTGCCAAACCAGCTCTCAATGTTTCGTGGAAACTAACTGGTATGCCTGATGTGCAGCTGTGATGCAGTTTATAAAGAATGATCACGTCTGCAGGAGCCTTAAAGCAGAAATTCCTCATCAGGTCAGAATAATCTGACAATGTAGCACACAAGATTATTATTTTTTCCCTTGCTGAGTGGACTGTCTGTGTTTACACTTGTTCACCGAATGTGTGTTTATGTTGGCGTATGTATTTAATGTGCTTCTGCCTCAGTTAGTCCGTGGCGTCACAATCACAGCCTCCGCTAGAAGGGAAGAGAAAAGAGGGAGGAATCACTGATTGATCTCGAAGGAAATGTTGAATATAAAACACTTTTTATTTGTTCAGGAAAGGTTCAAACTGATGCTGAAATATCCCTTTAATACGTATATATACTAGTTTTTAAGGTGCGTTTTAAAACAATTGTACCACATAATATATGCAAATATGTTATTCCCAGTTTAATTACACTCTGTACACTCTTTGTTTGTTTCTTACCATTATGTCTAGTATAAAAAGCTGAGTCATCACTCAGTAAATCTGCTGCCAAGACAAAAGCTGCTCCAAATAAAGAGACACTGGAACGTTCTGGATTAAAAACTGGAGGCTCCGCTGTCTGATATTTTACTTAATCTCTTTTATTACCTTTCATTAGCACTTCCACAAAATATTAGTTTTAAATGATCTGAAGCTGCTGTCCTGTTTGTGGTTATCTGAGAAGCAGCAACAAGCCTGACCTTAGCAACAAGGTTAGTATTTACGTAAATATTTATATGAATGACAAACATGATGAATTATAACTGGTGTAAGCAGATTTGCTGTATTCTTACTTCAGTTCCTTTACACGTCATGACCTCATTTATTCAATTGTCACATAAAACTGTATTTATCATGCGCAGTAAGCTTTTTTTTTGTTTTGTTTTGTTTTACAGACTTACATCTTTTACATTATGCAAATGACCACTTTGCAAACCAACAGGAGACCACAGACGTGTAGGTTAAGTGCGTAGGAGGAAGATTGTTGTTGTGATATTGCACACAATGAGGTCGACCGGTGAATCAGAATCATTTGTCTAGCTCTGAACATGGCTTGTTTTGGTGGAAACGTGGTCGTGGCACATCGGGATGTAACAAAATATCCACCTACATCGATTCAATGATGAATGATTCAGTAGGATCATTACATGTCTAGATCTTGAAAGCAAATGTTTTCTGCCTACACAAGAGTTTACAGAAAAAACCTATAGTTAATAAGTACTTTTACCAAACAGGTATGGACATTATCTCTCCTTTAAAAGAAACAGCATTCAGACATTGGTCATTTTCCATTAATATTATTTACATGAATGTAAAGGTTAGATATTTACCAACTGTACATGGCTGGTGGGTAAGCTTCATCTCTGCTGAAAATATGACTTTATATGCTTTAGTTTACTGAACAGAAGGTGTTATATAAAAAAATCGATGTAATCTAATTGGGAAAAATATGGTTTTTGGGTTGTAAACAACATTATATGACTTTATTGTCACTAAAACATGCTATTTTGTTGATAAAATTGACATTTTTAAATCTTTTTTTGAGAATTGCTTGTTTTTTGTGGGTTAAAAATGGCTAAAAAACGTCATCTGGCTGATGGGACTACATCCACACGAACAAATACATTTTATTTTAGTTTCCCGGAAGACTGAACAATTTCAACAGTGTTGGGAAAGTTCACTTTCTACATGAACTAGTTCAAAGTTCAGTTCACACATTTTAAAACGAACTAGTTCAGTTCATAATTCAAGTTTTTGAACTAAGTTCATGGTTCCAAAAATGAACTAATTAATAGTTCTTTTTTAGAATGTTATATATAAAACAGTTAAATTGAAATCATTCAGTAATAATTGAATAAATTATTGTTTTTCAAGCAAAGATGGATGTTTCTCATGGCTAATCTTCCTGTATTAGAAGTATTTATTCTACTTAGTTTATAGGCTGGTAAAATGTAGTGAGGGATTTAGCTATTTTCTCACCTGTCTCCCCTTATTTCCTTACTCTGTCTGATAAGTGAGGTTGCGCTCGTGTCTGTAGGTAGGTCCGTGCCGGTTTTTAAAATTTTTTTTAGTCTACGGTCGGTTCAGACGGCCCTGCGGTGCTCAAAGAAACATGACTGCATCCACTAGTTCCTGAAAAAAGGGATGTTTTCACGGTTCCCGTTCTACATGCAGGGGTTACTGCTTTAAATTATCTAAAGTGATCATATGAAAAAGCAGAGCTGCCTTCGATTTTGCCTGCATGCTTCGCTCTGTGATGACACATGCACGGTGCAACTATGGTGGATCGCGTTGCCAGATTTGGTTTTTCCCCGCTAATTTTTAAGGCACGTTTACAGTGTGTTTTAGCGGGATTTTGCCTGAAGTCTACAGAGAAATCTGGCACTCTCTTGAACAAAGTTGAATTAAGAAAGAGCGCCGTTCACGAGCGCCAGAATGAATGCGTTCACAATATCGTTCATTAGGCGGAAATAGAGCGCGTTCAGTTCACGTTCATCCAAAATATGAACGAGTTCAATGAACGATCTTTCATTGAACTCGTTCATGCACAACACTGAAATTCAAGAAATATGTGCGTCCCCACAAAACGACTGAAAACACTGTAGTGTATATGCCAGGTGTGTAAATGGCAGAACGCAGCAGTGAGATGCACTAAAAAGAAAAAAAGACATGGAACATGTGCAGAACTTCGTGTTAGCGGGGTTTGCCCATGCAGGTTAAGGGAGATGGTTCAGGAAACTAATGTTTGGATTGAGATATATGATATTCACAAGGTACATGGAAGTAGAATGATGAATCGGAATAAATCAGTTTGAAAGTGTATTTGTGCATATGTGCATATGTGTGCACGTATCTGTATATAGATGTGTATATAATATGGCAGTGGTTAATACATAAATAAAATAGATATACAGGAAGTTAATGTATAGTC
>JBBBVU010000014.1:1920771-1941761 GCA_037177055.1 Atherinosoma microstoma
TGGATGTGCAGCAACTGTGTGATGCTATCATGTCAATATGGAGCAGAACCTCTGAGGAATGTTTCCATCACCTTGTTGGATCTATCACACCAAGAACGAAGGCAGTTCTGGAGGAAACAAAGGGGTCCAACCTGGTACTAGACCCCCATAACAGATCTATAAGAGGTCCATCAATAATAATAAAAGTCTTGTCTTTTCTGTTGTTGGATATTTTCTTAAATAAAACAAAACTTCCAACATCATCCTGATTCTGATGATAAAACAAGCACCATGCATCGGTACTGATCCGTGTTCCAGCCGTGTGGCGACACGTTGAGGGAGTGTTGGGTCAGCAACTTGAACACAAGTCAACCTTTGAGAGGAGGCTCTGCTGAAACATGAAGACTCCCTGCAGCTGAATGAATAATGGAGGACGTGCAGCTGCAGGGCGCTGAAGACGTGCACGCTCTCAGCTAGACCTGCTGATAATCTGTCCGTTTTTAGGATAAAACATTTAGTTGATCAACAGTTTGACATAAAGCCAAAATCCTTCCCGGTTCTGGTCCTGATGGAGGTTTTCCTTCCCGGTTCTGGTCCTGATGGATGTTTTCCTCTCCACTGTCTCTTCGTGCAGCTCAGGATGGAAGATTTGTTTTAATTAGACTGAACTTGTTGACTCAAACGAAAATAAACTCTGACTTGAACTTTCTAGCGTCGCAGCCTTTCAAAGAGCTCATAAATGTCCCCGTCCTGGACGAAATGGATCAATCTGGACTCGGATCGTGTCTAAGCTTTTTCATCAGTCTTTCACTAAAGAAGGTGGACGGTGCAGCAGAGAACACGACAGAGCAGAACATCAGTTTTCTGCTGCATCGTAAGCAGCCGTTTGCTGCAGCCGTGATCAGGCTTTATATAAGAGATGCACAACATTATCGGCATGATATCGGTATTGGTTGATAACGGCTTCAAAATTAAGTATCAGATATCAGCCGTTCCACCGATATAATTAACCGATTAAACAAGAGGCGCTGGAAGAACATAATCCAAGTCTTTAGTAGGATAAGATGCACATGTCTGACTTCTGTTTAAAAACAATTGTCATGATTCAGTCTTGCCAACATGTCAAACAGTATGCAGATGATACTGTGTTTTAAATGCACAACAGAAGAAACTAAATCATCTCTGCAGTTAGGTGTGCGCGGGGGAATTTATCGGTATCGGTTATCAGCCAAATGAGTTGTAACATATTGGCATATCAGCAAAAAATCCAATATCGTGCATCCCTACTTTAAATGAGGAAAACAAAAACTTTTCCGGAAATATTTTTACACGTGATCGTTTAAGTAGTTTTCTATCATTAAACTTTTCGATCTTTGATATGATTTTTGCTTCCGGGACAATTTAATGATGAAGAATGAAGTCAGTTCCAGGATTGGCCGATTATTTCTGGACTTCTTTGTGAATGAAAAGACTTTAAACATGATTTTCCATGAACATCTGCCCATCCTCCACCTATCTGAGGCAACAAGTCCAGGAGATTCTCCAGCTCCTCCTGAGGACCAGGAGGATGTGCGAGCTCCGGCTTCTCCCCCCGATTCAATGTGTCCATGAAACCCTCCACAGTGAGGTGGACATAAATACCTCAGCTCATTTCTGACTGAATCTCTTCATCCCACAGTAGGCCTGCAGCTAACAATGGAGCATTTATGACATATTCAAGTGTTTTCTTATGTTTCAGACGCCGTCTACAAGGACAGTTATTACCCAAGGTCCCTCGCCATGGTTGGGTGATCTCAGAAACACTGATTTCCATCTCCAGTTTAACCTCCGTGGAAAGTCAAAAGCACCGTTTTACTAGAAAACTCATCCAACACCTCCTGGTGAATTTTAGATTAGCAAAAAAGCTTTCAAGCAAAGTGACTTAAAGGAGATTCTCCAGCTAATGATGGAAATGTGATGTTCTGGTTCTGCCTGGGGATCCAACCATCTATCTTCAGGCTGTTTCCACCGATTTTTAGCTGCTTTATGATAATCCTGTTTAGTTTTTCCATCTTTTATCAGTTCAGGTGTAAAACGGCAATTCCAGAAATATTGGGACGCTGTGTAAAACGTAAATAAAACAGAATGCAATGATTTGCAAACCCATATTTCCTTCCCAGTAGAACATAAACAAAACATCAGATGTTGAAACTGAGACATTTTAACATTTCATGGAAAATATGAGCTGATTGTGAATCTGATGGCAGCAACACGTCTGTTAAAAGTTGGAACAGGAGCAACAAAAAGCTGGAAAAGTAACAACTGGAGGACAACTAATGAGGTTGCTAGGCAACAGGTCAGTAACATGACTGGGTATTAAAGGAGCATGTCAGAGAGGCAGAGTCTCTCAGATGGAAAAATGGACAGAGGTCCACCAATCTGAGACAAACTGGGTCTAAAAATTGTGGAACATTTTCAGAAAAATGTTCCTCAACATTAAATTGTGAAAACTTTGAAGATCCCAGCAACCCCCTTGTTTTTCAGAGAATCACGAGGAATCTCTGTAAGCATGCAACGAGGTTGCAGGTCATGACTGGATCCTGGTGATCTTCTGGATTAAAAGCAGACATGATTCTCTACTGGAAACCAGTGCATGGACTCAGGAAGACTTCCAGAAATTCACCCTGAAATCCACAAATGCAGATAAAGCTCTATGATGCAGAGAAGAAGCCAGATGTGAACAGGATCCAGAAACACGCCGTCTTCTCTGGACCAAAGCTCATTTAAAATCCTCATCATGATGAAGGTCCAGGACTGGAGAGCAGCTAGAATCCTGCATCAGACCAGAATGGGACAACTTCTCTCTCCTAAAACTCCAGAAACTGGTCTCCTCACTTCCCAGACGTTTAGACACGATGCTGAACATCAGCCTGGAACTACTTTTTACATCAGATTCACCATCAGCTCAGATTTTCCATGAAATGAAAAAATGTCTCAGTTTGAACTTCTGATATGTCGGTTACGTTCTACTGGGAATAAAATATGGCTTGATGAGATTTATAAATCATTGAATTTTGTTTGTATTTACATTTTACACAGCAGCCCAACTTTTGGGGATTTGAGGTTACATGTTTCCACTTGTTCCCATGATGCACACGAACAAAAACTGCAGCATTCATACAGTTTGACTCATTTCTTCCAGAAGATTAGACTTCAAACACCTGATCCGATCAATGCTGTGTAGAGGTCAAACCTCGGCCACTGTCAGCTTTTTATTTCCAGTGTGTCAAATGACTCTTCCCGGGCCAAGCGCGGGGTTTGGCTGAGGATCCAGGTATCGGTGCAGTTTCTGTTTATCAGTCTGTAGCTTTTCTGTCTGCTTCCAACTCCACGTGACCCATCAGAAATACTAATAATAGAGATTATAGCCCGATGGTCAGGTGATCCTTGGCTAGAATCAAGAGGGGGGAGAGAGAAAAGAAAGCGGGTTGTGAACACTCACTTGTGTTTGGCGAACTCGTCCTGCAGCAGAGCCACGTAATTGGCCGGGATCAGTCCGGACTCCAGGGTCCCGGTCAGCTTCTTGGCCAGCACGTACTCCCCTCTCTTCTCGATCACCGACAGCTTGTCCCCCTCCTTCACCGTCAGCTCCTCGTCGCTTCGGGCCTCGAAGTCGAACAGCGCCGCGTACAACTGCGCCGGCCGCTTCTTGGGCGACGGGATGCGGATGTCGCCCGACACGGTGCGGATGTCCGCCGACCGGGCCCCCGGGTTCTCGATGACATTGTTACCGTGGTTGGGGATGTTCGGATAGCGGAAGTCGGGCCAAATCCAGTTCCAGAGCCGATCTAAACACGGCATACAGGAGCGACAGCAACTCTCCATCCCGGGACATGAAGGGGCGCGCGTGGCCGCCCTTTGTTCTGGTTCTGACACCGATCAGAGAGACGCGCTTCAGGCTTTACTAAAACACCGAAAACGGCCCTTCGGAGCCCACAGCCAGCAGCCTTTCAGTCCTCCGGGTTACCTTTCTGCCTCTGCCGTCAAACATAATGACCCGCCTGCGCTGGTTGGGGAGATAAGCCGGAGGAACCGGTTTTTTCTGTTCACATCTTGGATCTTAGCTCCGCGCCTGCAGTGCGCACGGCGGCTGCGGGAATGCGGAAACAAGCCGGATCGGTTCCCTGCAAGGACTCGGCGCTTCGACCCAAAATTAGCCCTGAATGAGAGCATGGCTCCAGAGAAAAAGCTAATCCATCGTAATCTGATGTATACAAGGGAAACGCTGCAGCTGGTGATGCTCATGTGTTAAACCGGGAGGGAAAGGTGGAGGAGAGGAGAGGCGGTGGGACGGTGCGTAAAAAGTTTGGGTCGGTGCTCTGCACGAGGTCCGGATGCTGACACAGAACAGGTTGAAAGGAGAGGAAGACAAATGAGGCTGCGACAGAAAGGGAGGGGGGTGACGGGGGGATGGTTCAAACGTCCACGTTGTTTGTTTTTTTCAGGTCGTTTTGGACATTTTCAGTCTGAGGTTTTAATAATAATAATTTCCATCAATATTTTCAGGTCCTGATGGTCGTTTTTTACGTCACGATGACGTCATGGTTAAGATAGACATGCACTGGCATGAACTGTCGTTCATTTTTAATTATTTATAACTGACAGCATAGGCTTCAATGTTCCAATTTTATTTTATTGGGGGGAAAAATACCCGGGAAACGATACAAACTAGGTTTTAACTGCACGGTGATGTTCTCAAATATAAACGAAAAGGTTGAATGAGGCTTGTTGTATTGAACCTTTTTGTTTGCGGCCCCATGCGAATTATTTTGGCCTTGCATGAATAGCAATTTGCAATTCTAAATCATTTCAGGCAACTAACATCACATAGCCTCTCTGTTATCTTGGAATTAACACATCATGCAGGATCTATTGTGAGTTGTGCCAAACAAACAAAGATATCTCTCATATTCTGACATTTTATTGAGAAGCAGCTGAAGGGTTTGGTTTATGATTGTTGTGTAAAAGTTGTCATTACAAAAAGTAAAAACTGTTATTTTCTGATTGTACATTTTAATGCCAGTATAATAATATCAGACATCTCTGATATATTTGCCATTACAGCTACTAACTCAGCAGATAATCCCCAGAATCATGGGCAAAAAGAAAAAAGATGATGGTAGAGGTTATGATCTGACATTTTTTTCTGGATCTGGTGATCCAGAAGGTTCAAGGGGGGTCTGCACTCTGAGTGCTTCTAGCTGTTGTCAATGAAAAGGGGGGCCTGCAGAAAACGTTTGGGAACCACTGTTGAACTGTCAGCTAAATGAATGAATTAAAAGCATCTATAAATCCATCATTGATCAGTTTTACCTCCATATGTTTATCACGGATGTCAAAGCATTTCATCATCTGCAGAAACTGTTACCTGCTGCAACACATTACGTTTCTATTCTACAGTCATTTAGCGTTGATTGGGAGACAAACTGCTCTACCACCTGAGCCACTGTTGCCATTATGGGGGTTGTTTGCACATGAAATAAGATGTAACTGTGTTTGGAGAGGGGCCAGGAGATTTAATTATCTTTAATAAACTCAGTAAATGAGTTTTTTTGGTGGATTCTTTCTTGGATGTAACAATGCTTCTTAGCAGGGCCGGTCCAAGCCTTTACGGGGCCCCGAGTAGAATTTGATTTTTGTTTTTAATTTTGTAACCTCAACTAAGTAGCAAAAAATAGTATTTTAACCCTGTGGGACCGACGAACACCCTGGTGAGTCCAAATAGCAGAACTGATCTAAGATAACGTAGAAACAAGATGTAGAGTCTCCATTACATTTTCTGTTGACTTCAAACCAGTACAACCAGGGTCATGATCACAAAATACAGGATGAACATGCAAAAAAAAAAGACAAAGCACTGCCTTTAGCACTCCATGGCAGCATCTGTGTCCAACTGGACTCCGTAGTCTGACTAGCATTTAACCATGATGTCCCCTCTTGTTTGATTTCGTGCTTGTGTTGTTCTCACCGTCAGTTGTAAGTCGCTTTGGACAAAAGAGTCGGCTAAATGACTGTAGAATAGAATAGAATAGAATTGGATGCTTATTTTCTGCATATATTACGTCACATTTGGTGCAAGAAGCAGTAAAAATGTCAGGATGCTCTCTGGTCTCTCTTCGTTACCCACCATTGTGCCGGTCAGGACCAGGGCTAGATACGTCTCGTCATATTTTCTTGTTTTAGGTTGTTTTTCTTGTGGTTGCAATGTCTGTTGCATCACCATTTGTCCATTAGCACTTTCACAAATATGTCCAGGTTTTGTTAGGAGTGCAAAACTTTGACATTAAACTTTACCCAGCTGGGCCCCTTCTGTCATAGCTCTGGGGGCCCCCCCTAGTTTGGGAACCACTGTTTGAACAGACTGATGTGAGAAGTTAAGAGGAAAAAAATGACCAAACCGGCTGAGTTTGGTTTGAAGTTGAAACGCTACGGATGAAACCACAGAGGCCCGTTTGATAGATAGCACACGGTTTTATTAGTATATTTAGCTTCGTGACGTACAGCTCAGGAGGAAACAAAACAAAAAGAACAAAACTAAGTAGTCACATTTCTTTTTCCATCCCAGAAACATTTCAGCCGTAGCAGTGACATCACACAAAGAGAAAGCTCAATTATTCAATCATTGGTTTCTTTATGGACCAGAGTGATATGTTCTCATCGCCGGGCAAAACCAACACGCCCGGACCGCTCTTATGTCAAACTAACAGAAACAAACAAACAAACAAACAAACAAAAACAACCCCTAGATTTCTTCTTATTCTCTTTTTTTCCCTCAGTTGTTTAAGTTGCTTCACAAATATCATCAACACTTTTCTAAAGAATCAAAATATTTAAGCACAGGAACTGGAAAAAAGGTCAATATAATAATAAAACACAATAAATATAAAAAGAATTTCTGATAGAATTTATATGGTATCAAAGAGAGAGGGAAATGGGCCTTCGGTCGGACTTGTTTTTACAAAAGCGACGTCCTTTTTTTTTCTTTTTTTGTTCCTGAGGTTGAGTTTTGTCATCTGTAGTTTAAGTTTTGCTAAATATACTAATAGACTAAAGAGACCCAAACACTGCGGGTCTTTAATGGCTTATCATTCGCTGAGGAATCCGCTCCACCGGATCGGGTTGTATCCGGGGAGGCTCATTGTGGCCCCACTGTGATTTGTGTGTGCTGTGGAGTTAACTTCAGGAGTCTCAAGGGTTTGAACCCCACCCCACCCCCCCTCTCCAGGAGCCAAACAAACACACAACTCCCTCCTCCTTCTTCTTCTTCTTCCCCCCCTAAAAAACGCGACTGGATCGCACAGGGCAGCGTTTTCTTCACCGAGCATGAAAATGAAACCACTTCTGATTGGTTGCACCATTAGCATCCCTCAACAGAACACAGGTGCACATTTAGCATTTCAGAAACGACATCCTGACAAGAGAAGGGGTTTAAAAAAAAAAAAAAAAGAAAAGTGACAAAGTGAAAGTCAGAATGTCAACTCTGCTGATCATTATATTTAGACACAGTCCCATTTCCCTTCAGATGAAAGAAGGAGTCGGATGAACGGGAAGCGGGGACGGAGAGGTAGGAGATGGGGGTGCGGGGGGTACAGAGATGAGAGGGAAACAAAAAAAATCAAACCAGAAAGAATTTAAAAAATCTGTACATGTAAACATCACACTTCCACTGAGTCAACTCAGGAGGGAAATACAGGTTTCACATTGGTTCTGACTGAAGGTACAAAGGCCCGGCAGAGGAGGTCCAAACAATCAGGAGTCCGCTTCGAAGACAGACACAGAGAGACGAACTAAAAATCTGGGAAAAAAGAGGAAATCTAAAGCACCACCGGAAAAATTTAATGGTAAACTTTTTTTTTCTTTTCATTTTCTTACAGTAGCTCAACACAGCGATTAAAAAAATAAACAAATTAAAAAAAAAAAACAAATTAAAAAAAAAGGTCCATTACTTGTTCTCCTTTCATTTCCAGTGAGACTGGTTTAAGAAGTGCAGAAGCATTTGATGGGACCTGACTGGCATCACGTCTCCGTCAACGGACTGGAGTTTGTTTGTTTTCTGTCTGCTTCTCTCCATCCATCCGTCCGTCCGTCCCTCCATCCATCCATCTTATGTTTCCTGCTTCAACACATCTGATTGAATTCAATGGATCTTTTAAGGATCCTCAATCCTGGTGTCCTGGAGGGCCGCGGTGTCCTGCAGGTTTTAGAAGTTTCCCTGCTGCAACACACTTGATTCAAATCATCAAGCTTGACTCCAAGCTGAGCACAAGTCTGAGTCTGAATCAGATGTGTTGCAGAAGGGAAACTTCTAAAACCTGCAGGATGCCGCGGCCCTCCAGGACCAGGATGGAGGATCCCTGATTTACAGGCTTGTGCCAGATCTCAACAGATATATTTCATTTGAATCAGGTGCGTTGGAGCAGGAAAACCTGCAGGATAGTGCTCCTAGAGGAATGGAACTGGACATCGCGGCCTTACTTTATCAGTGTCTGTGCTAAGAAAATCTACAGAAAATAGAGCAGAATATATCTTTTCATTTAAGAAAGGAAATAAAGGATATGAACCGTGACACACACAGCTGGCTGCAGCCCTCTCAGTGTTTGCTGACTGGTGTTTTTATTATTCAAAGACGTAGAACTGGTAGAAAGACGGAGGTAAAATACTTCTCTTTCCCTGCAACCTTCAAACCTGCAAGAAAATACAACCTAGTTGTGGTCAACATTCTCCAGTACGAACAAGAATGTCCAACCTTTAGACCAGATTTACATAAGCAGGGGATGTTTTTGCAGAAACTCAAATATATTCAATACTTTTAAATGCACAAAATACTTGATCATAACTTTAGAAGAAGCATCCGGAGGGAAGGAATGCGTCTACCCTGCAGAATTTAAACCCTGCAGAGCAAATAGAGGAAAAACGTGTTTCCGGTGATGCCGGTCCGGTCAGGTCCATTTTTAGTAGAATGTACAGTTCAAGCATACAGAATAAGTCATGGGGTACAAAATAGGTAACAAAACATATCTAAATAATAATAATAATAATAAATAGAAATCAGATTGAAATGTGCTGACTATTTGGCCTTTAGAGGTGCAACAACTGGAGGAGGAGGAGACGTTTTGGAGTCCAAAGGTTGCGATTAATGGCTGAAATGTGGCCGGTTCCACTGCAAGTACCAGGCAGGACAAACTGAAGTGAACAAATTACACCTTTCTACAGATTGTCATTTGCTTTATTTTGCGGTGTTATTTCTTTACAGAGCAGCAGGTGGGTTTCCTTTTTATACCGCCGTTCTGCTTAGATTTGAAGTTTGCTCAGAAACACTCGGAGGAACCTTTTTCTCAGAGGACGACAGAAACCGAGGAGCCATAGCTGCCCAGTAACAGATTATTTTATGACTTCAGAAACCTGTAAAGTCAGTGATTCAGTGTTCGCTACCGTCAGCCTTTCTGGGACGACTTCCAGGTGTTTTAAGCAGATTAACTTTAAGTTGGAGGAGAGACGGAGAGAGGGATGAAGTGCAACAAAAAGCTTTTTTATTAACGGCTGCTTTCATGCTCAGAAAAGGAACGTGGACAGTTTTGGTGGCTGGGAAAAGAAATAATGGAAGAAAAAATCCAGGAACTCTTAAGATGCGCCTCAATTTTTGGGTTCATTTAAATCTGTCATTAGGCTTCAAATGCAGGTAATGGATCCAGTCTGGATCACGTTCATCTCCTTCGCTGTCAGAAATGATCCAATAAAGGGTTTTACCCAAAGTGTTTCTGTACAGCAGCGATCCGATGAGCACAGAAGCATGCGATTTACTTGGTGGAAAAAATTCCAATGAAAAATTATTTTAAAAAGGTTTTTTTTTTCTGAATTGATAACATAATTTTACAAAAATTCTTCAGAAATAAAAGAATTTTTAGAAAAAGAAAAATCTTCCATTTTTCTGAATTGAGATATTTAAAATAATGTCAGTAATTTTCAAAAATTAAGAAAAATATATCTTATAAAAAAAACAACTAATTAATTCAGCAAAAATGGGCAAATTTTTTAGAATTTTTGTAAAAGTATCTTGTTAATTCAGAAAAACTGTTACTTTTTCCCCAGGTGAATGCAGTAAGCCTCTGTGTTAGTGTTCAGATGTGGTTCATTAAGCTGCTCTTAATGTTTTAGTTGAATCATGCCATCAGAACTGAACCAGTCTGATGCTAAAAACCAGTCAACCGGACCACCATCTGCATCTGAAGGTGGGGGGAAAATAATGGCTTCAAATATCATTAACAAAATATTCTGATAATTAATGAAACTCACCCGACATTTTGTTGAGGATTTTCTCTAAATTTCTTGGAGTTTACATTTCACATACATTTTCAATCATCACTACTGTTGTATTTAATGATTTCTATTTGATATATTTTTCAAATGTCTTCTGCATCCTGAGATTGTTTTTCTTCCCGACTAAAATAAATACATAAATGAATAATTTAAAGACAATAAACAAGATTGTTGGTAAAATCTCTCCTCCTTTTCTAACTGGATTTCCTTTTTTTGCATATTTTTTCTTATATTTGTTGATCATTCAGTGACAAGTGCATTTAAACAAATTCCCCTTCATTAAAACAAACAAACAAACAAAATAAAAACCAAAGAAATGTTCGTGCTTAATATTTTAAACAGATTTGAAGTGGACTAAACTGCAGAGGTTTGGAGGTTTTGTGTTTGTGGGTAAACGGTGTGACTGAACATACGACTCCTGAATGAATCCGGACCCTGCGCTGTGGAGCCGGACTGGGTTTGTCATTTAATGTGTGTTCGCTGATTACAGACCGTTCCACAAACACAAACCAGCTGACTGGGAGTGTTATGATTATCAACTGCATTGCAAAAACAAACAAACAAACAAACAAAATAAACGGAATGCCAGCAACCTTCAGGAACATTTCGGTGACGACTGAACCAAAAGTCAAATCTTGGCAGTGCTTCTGAATAACTAAACTTGATAGTTTTTAACGTAAAAAAAAAAAAAAACTCCTTCAGGAAGAGTTTTAGATTCTGAAAAGAAAAAATAAATAAATAAAATAAGCTTGTTTGCCATGTAAATGTTTAAATGTTTGGAGGTTATGTTTGAAGCAAACGTCAGTTAGCTTATCATAGCTTATGCTAGAAACAGGATTAGCCTAAACATTTAGCCTGGCACTGTTCAAAAGTCTGCTTATAGTCACCTCTAAATGCAACCATAAACATATTTTATACTCTTTCTTTTCCTTTTTTTGTGTAATTTCTGGTCACAGCTAGCTTAAACTGCTGCTAGTCTTCAACTTCAAATCAATGTTTAAATGTTTGGAGATTATGTTTGAAGCTAGTGTCAGTTAGCTTAGCGTAGCATATGCTAGAAACAGGTTTAGCCTAAACATTTAGCCTGACTGTCGCCTCTAAATGCAACCATAAACATCTTTTATGCTCTTTATTTTCTTTTTTTTGTTTGATGTAATCAAACAAATTAACAAGCAAACTTTAGAGGTACTATGAGCTGAATTATTTTAACCAAACTCCATGTTTCTGGTCACAGCTAGCTCAAACTGCTGCTAGTCTTCAACTTCAAATCAAAGCAAAATATTTACATTTAAGCCAAATAAATCTCACGTTTAAGTTAAACAAAAACCTGGCAAGATTAAGGATTTACTTAATCTGGAATAAAATCATGTCAACCCGGCCCACCATGAATCAAAACAGCTGGAATTGGACTACTGTGCCTCCTTTAGAGGTTGAAGTTTGTACTTGTTGGCTTGATTTTTGAGGTGAAGGTGCAACACTTCACAATGCATCCCTCCTCACATCCTCTACAGGATGAAGAAAATATGGGAAAGTTGGATAGAAAGAAATGAAATGGGGAAAAAAAGACTGCTTCACAGTTAGAAAGTCACAAACACAACATGAATTGAGCCCTATGAAGCAAAACAAAGACCCAACCAACCAGTGTGAGGCAAAGGAAAAAAGGTAGAGAGTGTTTGCACTGGGTTCTCCTGGCTAACATCCAGTCATTGTTGAGTTTGTTTAGTTGTGGTTGCAGGAAGCTGGTTGGTTGGTCGGATTCCCACAGGGCACTACGGCTAGCTAACGCCCGGCTTCGTTGAGGTTAGAGGTCTATGGCAGAAGGTCCGGTTTTTCGGTAGCAGCAGCAACATGAAAGTTCATTATAATAATCATAGTAATAATAAGAGTAACAATTTCAACAATAATGGCCATCTCAGAGTTAAGCATACAAACACAGACAGACAGAGCTGTCCTCCTCATCCTCCCCGAACAGGAGGACTCAGAGGAGGATGTTTAGGTCCACAAAGAAGAGGTGTGCAGAGTAGGTCCAATGTAAAGGAGAAGAAGAAGAGCGAGAGGGGGAGGGGAGGAGATTTGAACAGAATGATGCTGAGGTACATCTACATTTGTAAAGAGAAGAAAAAAGGAGGTAAAACTGCCTCATTTGACCTGCCAGATGTCCCTTCCCATCCCCCTTAGAAACACACACACACACACATATACACACATATACACAAGTCTTAAACCTTAAAAAAAAAATGGACAGAATTATTGTCCCCACGTCCACAGCAAGTCCCCATAAGTTGGTCAGTGCAGTCAGGTTTTTGTCTCTATTAATTTAAAAAAACAAGTTCACACACACACACACGCACGCACACACACACACACCCTTTAAGGAGATAATCTCCCAGTGAAATGCACTCCTGCCACCTTCAGCTCTGATTCTTCAAGTTTTCAACATGAACTGGTTTATATACAGCAGCACACCAACAGACCCGCACAAACCAGAGAAACAGTTTCAATCTCAGTCCTCCAAACACATCATTGTTTCCAACCCCCCCCCCTTACACCACCATCCCCAAATCCAGACACCTTGAAGACATCAGGTGGTCCCGTAAACTGGTTTTCCTGGAGCGCGGATGAGACAAATGAAATGCGGAGGGTCTGATTTGAGGTAATTTCTGGTAAAGATGGCGTCTTGTCTGCATAAGTAGCGAGTTGCTCCCTGGGTGTAAGGGATGGGGGGGGGAGGTTAGAGGGTTTCAAGGTGAGGGGAAAGTGCTATAGGACACAGAGAGCTTATATACAAGCAAGCACAAAAAAACAACAAAATCTTTTCCAGTTATATTAATTTCCTTCGGAATTCGTAGTTAGTGCTATCTTTAAAGACACGTCAAGCCACTTTTCTTGCAGTCTGAAAAAGGAAAACAAGGAAAGGACATAAAAACTCCTCATCGGACTTGCTAAAAAAAAAAAAAAAAAAAAGGAGAAATAAAATCAAATTTTTATGACCATCTTCAAGGAGTCACCATATAGTATTATTCTAATTTGTAATGATCATAAGACAACGCCGGCTGGGGGCATCCGTCGATCAAAATTCCCCGAGCTTCACAGGAAAAAACTCAAAAATACGTCACTTTTTCTTAACCGATAAGTGGGCAAAGTCTTCTTCTCTGAAGCGACAGCAGCAGAATGGACAAACTTCCCTCTGCTTCTCCTTCGTCCTCCTTCCTCAGCGCTGATTGTGAGGTGATTCCAGAGAGGAGAAGAGGAGCTTCATCCGGAGTCCGATGCTTCGTTTTTTTACACAAACAAACAAAAAACTGATTTTTCCTCAGGCAGAATCGGTGGATTGAGGTTTTGTGGGATTGTTTTGGACATGGCAGGGTTTGGGTTTGGGGGGGGGGGGGTTGGGATTCATCGCCTCCCCCATCTGTCACAGTTTACAACTTTATTCTCCAAAGTAAGTCCAAGTGGCGACAGTTCGAGTGGAGAAACAAACCCTGATTTAAGGAGGGAGGAGAAACAAAAAACAAAAATAAGAAGAGGTCTGGTGTTGAGCCTTGATACGTGGAGATGGAGGGGGGGCAGAAACCACACAAACATGATGGAAGTCTGTGTGTGCGTGAAAGAGAGAGAGAGAGTGTTTTCTCCTACATGTTCCTGATCAGTTCTGCTGCAGGATGAGGTTTTCCAGCTCGTCGGCGGAGCGAAGCAGGAAGGCGGCCGACTCCCGGTAGCCCGCGATCAGCTGACGCACGGCCGTTATCTCCGGTTGGCTGAGCTGGGTCGAAGCCCCGCCTCCTCCGCCGCTTCCGCTGCCCCGGCCGCCCAAGTTGTTGGTGGTGCAAGAGGAGGAGTTACTGATGTTGGTGGAGGAGAGAGATTTCATGCTGAGGTCTGTAGGGCCTGAAGACAGAGGGGGAATGATGGGGGGAGGGGGGGGCGGGGATATAGATCCAGTGATGGAGGGGTGAAAACAAAGAAAGAAAGAATCATTTTAGACCATGTTTTTTCTTTTTTATCTGCAGGATTCCAGCATATAAAAGGTCCTCACAGAAATCCATGTACAACCCATGTGTCCACATTTGTGCACCCAGCTTATCGTACAGATTTGATTATTTTGGAATAGAATGGGACCACAATGAATAATTCCAACCTTTTCTCACTTTAAATGCAACCTATAACCTGTACAGTCCCAGCCAGCATGTCCATGTGGGCCCATAAGGGTTCAATTTGGGCTGCAGTTTCCAGTTTCCATGGTAACCACACCTGTGTTTACCTACAGTGTATATGGGTTTTAAGCAAGTTCAACCTCCGGCGGAGAAATGTGTGAAGCTTATGTGGAAGTGCCAAAAACTGCAGTCCCCCCCTCATCCACTAGGGGCTGGCTCCAAAAGGGAGTCAATCCCCATAGACTCCCATGTTAAAAAGGCCAACTTCACAGCAGAGATAAACATGTTTACAGTCTGGTTAAAAAAAAAAACATTTTAGGTTTAATAGGTCAGGATTACCTTCGTGACAACTGTGGGGGGAGTGAATTTTTTTATAACTCATTCGATTAGATGTTATTTAATCTGGAAATGTCTCATAATTAGGGGCGTGTCCTTATGGTTGACAGGCGTCAGATATCCGGCAGCAAGGAGGCAGATATCTCTCAGCGCCACCTCGTTGCCCATTTTTGTATTTTCCGGGGCTGACGAGACTCATGACGCTGCAAAGGTGGGAACCGCCCAACGAGTCTCAATTCAGCTCGTCAGAAACCTACGGGGCACGTGGCGGAAGGTTTGTCCATATTTATTTTACAGTCACTGATTATAAGTTGGTTCTGACTGGATTTCAGATGGGGCCCAACTTTTTTCTATATTTTTTTTAGAAATATGGGCCTTGTTTAAATTTGCTCTATTTACGTCCATGCCCATTTACCCAATCTACATCCCTTATACAGTTTCATACAGCCAAGCCACATGGGCTTCACATATGGGGTCCATGTAACTAAAACCCCATCCGTCCTACACAATGTGCCCAGTCCAAATCCATGCCCAATCTGTACATCCACATAGCCCATATTTTACCTCTGAGGGCCCCCCATGGACATGCTGGCTGGGATTGTACAGGATATAAGTTACATTAAAAGTAAGGAAAGGTTGGGATTATTCATTATGGTCCCATTATTTAACACAACAAAAACCTAGAATATTAACAGGGGTGTGAACATTTCTATAACCACTGGAATGAAAACTTTCTCATCAACACCATCAAGAATAAATGGATGACTGAACACAAATAGCTTTTTTAATAGAACTTTTGTATTTACAATATTGAAGTGACTAGAATATGTGTGTGTTAACTCCCTCTCCACCTTCTCCTCTTACACGCCCATGTTTCCTTCACTCCTCTCTCCCTACAAACTGACTGCCTCCATCTTTCCATAAAGCTCCTCCTTCTTATACCTCCACTTCCTTTATCCTCACCGTTGCTCTGAGTAGTAGCTCCGGTCGTCAAGGAAACGGGGTGTTGAATGGCAGCACCCAGCCCCGGGTATCCACGGTAACCGTAGCTGAGGCCAGCACCGTTGATGTAGAGCTGGGTGTCCTGGGAGGAGAAGGCTGATGTGGCCAGGGAGTAGGCAGAATGGACGAGGGACGCCGGCTCCCTCAGACCGCCTCCACCGCTGGACGACTTGTCCAGAGAGACCTGCTCATCCTGACAAGTGGACATATTGACAGGGACATATATTTGTTTAGTCCAGTTAAAATCCTTCAGATAGAAGATTCTAACTTCACTCTGCATGAATACTAAATACAAACTATGTAATTCACTGTTGTAGCCTTGGAACTTAGGAGGCTGTGCAGAATACTGAGCGAATATGCAAATTTATTAACATCATCAACCAATGAATAAAAAAAAAAAAAAGTCTAACGATAATTAAGCTTTTTAGGTTGTTAGTGAAAATGAAAAAAACAAGTGTTTGCCACAGTTCTATCCCTTGGAAACTCATTACCAAACTCTCATGTGGCTCAGTCATGCACCAAAACAATTATTCCAATCACGGAGAAAAGATCCATTGAAATGTTCATTGTTACAATAAATAAGATTAAAACAACCTTCTTATCCTCTAAGACCATCTGGAAAATTTGGTGGGAATACCCAGTCCAGTTCTGAAGTGGTTTGAAGTCCAGGGACTACTTCGTATCAATTGGTAATTACAGATCTGCTCAAGCAAAAATGACACGTGGAGTTCCCCAAGGCTCCATTTTGGGCCCCCTGTTGTTAATGCTGCCACTAGCTCGGATTATGTAAAGTGTCTATGAGCTTTGATGATGAGGCCAATGAAATGGACTGAGGTAAAACCTGTGACATTACAAGGAATATGGAGCTACATTTTTTAATTGTCTTTTGTCAAACATCAGATGAAAGGACAAATTCATGAACCCACTAGAGCAACTATAAACTACACATTAAGAACTTGGTTTGAAACTTACTTAAAAAGGACAGGGAATACTTATCAATTGGTAACTATGAATCTGATTAAAAAAAGATGATGCGCGGAGTTCCACAAAGCTCTATTCTGGGCCTCCTAAGAATGTCATTGTATTCATTGTATAATGTACATTGAATTCAACACATAGTGTTAAGTTCTTATCCTCCAAATGAAGTTTTAGACATTATTACAGCCTTTACTTTTTTCAGTTTAGACTCATGAAATAGAAGAATAACGGGGAAAATGTCTTTTAAAATTAGTCTATTCAATTTTCTGACAATTGACAACTATCGATCTACTCAAGCAAAGATAACATGTAAAGTTCTCCAAGGCTCCATTCTGGGTCCCCTATCTTTTCAGCATCTACATGCTCCCGCTAGTTCAGGTCATGCAAACAAACAATACATCTGATCATAATTATGCCGATGACATTCATCTTTATATTACTGTCTCACCACAGGACTCGGGTCCATACAAAGCTTAAGTTCATGCCTCGTTCAAATCAATACTTGGATATTCCAGAAGTTTATTTAACGAAATAAAGATACAAAGATGAACATCCAAAGATCTGTGCCCAGCTTCAATCAGCATTGTTAAAAACAACGGATCAACCAAGAGATCTTGGTGAAGTGGCATGACCATGGCATAACAGTGATTTGTACCCAGTCACATATAAAACATCAACATCATCCAACAATCTCCTCTAGTCCTTTACAGAATTAGGCCACACACACACACAAACACACTTACGTGGTAGGCTTCAAGGCGCATCCTCTTTGCAGCGTTGCGTGATTCGCTCTCACACGCAGCGGCCAGGATGTTTTCAGCCATGGCTGAGGTGAGGTGAGGTGGAGTTGGACGGGTCTGAAGACAGAAGACAAAATCTGATTATCAGTCTTGATTTACAGTGAAGGGAAGACACAGAGAGTTTGCATGAATCTGTAGCTGTGTAATGTTAACATTAGACTAAAGATAGGACCTTTTTCCTGAGTAAAAACGAAAAGGTGAATTCATTTTAGGCACTTTTAAACAGCAATTCATGCAGTCATGCACCTTTTAAGTTGTATTATGTTTCATATACTGCAGTTCATTCATTCAGCAGGTAAACATTAACAGGAACATCACAACCTTTCCATGCCAACATAGCAAAATAGTATAACAACGAAATAAAGTAACAAAAAAGTCTTATTCCAACTTAATCCCCCTGGTTCTGTAAAAAATAATTAAATCCTACACATCAAGTCTGATTTCTCTCAGAGACAACAGATGGAAAAGGCTACAGGACCTCTACCTGGACTTGGGAGGTTTCTTTCTGGAAACTAGGTTATAAAAACGTTTTTGAATATTTCTTTTAAATCTGAGTAAAGAATTTGGAAACACAGTACCATATACCAGTACGCGTTTAGATTATTGTAATGCCTTGTATGTTGGGTTGGACCAGGGCTCCCTGTAGCGCCTTTAGAGAGTTCTGAATGCTGCAGCCTTTTTTCCTCGGCCTTCAAATACCAGTAAGGTGCAATTTTATCTTTGGCTTGTTAATATGATTCTGTTTTCTTCTTCTTCCTTTTTACTATTTTTTTTGTCTGTTTTATCGATGTCAAGCACTTTGGTCAACGTTTGTTGTTTGTAAGGTGCTATACTAATAAATTTGAATTGAATTAAATTGAATATATCTTAAATGAAATACGGTTCTTCTACATGTCCATCACAATTCAATTTCAATGCTCTGGCAGGTAAACATGAGCATAATTTAACCCAGTTACTGCATCTAGCTTTACTTTAGGGTACAAAGCTGATGGCTATCCTGCAGGTGATGAAACATACTGGATGCAGTTCCTTCTTTCATTGCACCTTTTTTTTGGCTACTTTACAGGCTGGTGTCTTTTTATGTTTTCTGTAACCAAAGAAATCTGACATGGATGATTTTGTCTGTTTGTTTGGAGGGAAACAACCCTTCCCCTGCCATACTTTCCCACTCTGAAACACTGCCGATATATTCCAGACATAATTCTTCCTGAAAAGTGACGATGTTGAGGAATCCTAAAGATTATTAAATCTGAACATTTAATAATGTGATTAAATGTAAATACAAGTCATGGTGACGTCCCTAGTCTGGTACGGGAAACACCAGGTTGAGGGACAGCTTTTTTCCAACAGATGACTCCACTGCACTATAATATTTACTCTATGTAGTCTGCATCCCTGTATATACTGTAATATATTGATTACAAACAACAGACACTCATACACAAATACCTACACATCATATTTCTGCACTCCTGTATATACATCATATGCACATATTCATGTCGTTGTCTTGTACCTGTGACAAGACAGTTGAACTGATCTTATTTTAAATCTGTGCATTGTCACAGTGTAATATTAGGTTTGACCACTGGGGGGCAGCAGAGTCTTTCCCAAGCCTGGCACATGCTCAACTTCCTGTTGCTTGTTAAATGTGTTCACATGATCTGTTCAGCATGAATATCTGAGAGGAACCCTCACAGAAAACTCTTGTAGTTTATTTACTGAACGTCTTAGATGAAACTTAGCTGAGATTAAACTGATACAAACTGTTTTTATCCCACTAAGACTGAGGAAGAGCAAACACTGACTGGGATGAGACCATGACGAACCCTTTAGCCCTTTACCAGTACTCACATTAACAGATTCTTGCTCTTATTATGTTGATTCTCTCTATATGTACTTTACATGTGGTGAATGGACAATCAAAAAACTTAACTTGAGAAGTTGACGTTAGCACGTTTCTATAGCAACAACCCATTTGTAGAGGAGTATTTTTTTTATAGAAGACTGTTTATGAACATTAACATGCAGCTGTTTTAATAACTGGGAAACCATTCTCCAACCAGAATTTCCTGCCACTGTTTTCAGGTTTATGCTCTTGAGATAACTTTGTTGTGTCTATAAATAAAGCTTAATTGAATTAAAATGAAACTACACAGCTGGCCAATGACAAAATAAAACCTCTGATAAAACATGAATATTTCATGCTATGGGACAAAGAACAACAAATCCATAATAATAATAATAAAAAAACTTCATTAATGACTGATTACAGCGACATTGGTGACGTGGGATTACCTCCATGCCGTTCTTCTTCATGCGTCGGCAGGATTTGAGGTAGGTGCGGATACGCTTCCGGGCACGTTCCTGGAATTCTGGGAACTGTCTGCTGCAGGACTCAATGATGGCCTGGATCTTCTCCTTGGGTTGTTTGGAAATTGGTACCATTCGATCCAAGTTCTCATCCACAAACAATCGCACAAACATCTGCCAAAAAGAACAACAGAGTGAATGAATGAATGAATGAATATATAAGACTTCCTGAGGTAAATGTTCAACTTTTGAAACGAACTAGTGAGAAAAAGTTGCATCTTTTTTAAATCTAGGAAGTAATTTGTTACATTTCCTTCATATTATCTGATTGCACACAGCATGAACCCGAGATGTTGTCTGGTTTGTTTCATTAACTTCATTTCCTCTATTTATAGTCGTCCATTTGTACGATTCATGCCTGCAGCATGAAAGCTGGGATATAAACAGAATCCATGGAAGGTCGCGGCTTTTAAAAGATGTTCAGAGGATCTCCACCTTTGTTTGAGAAAATAATTAAACAGTTTAAAAAATTTTCCTCAAAGAAAGATTTTCATATTTCTCCCTCAACAGCCCGAATAGCAGTAAAGTATTCAATCATGTTGGAGGAAGTTCAGCAAGTCGAAGCTGGATACGGTGAACTGGTTTACGTAACGCTGTCTTGATACTGGGTTGATGGTGTTTAGTGGAAGGGCTGTATGTTGAATGTTGGTCTCTACAGAAAGCTGAGACATGTGAGATTACTACAGACATGTCCGGATTAAGATACGTGTTACTGTGTCAGAGTAAATTCACCTGGAACACAGTATAATAAATAAATGTTATCTCCTCGTAAAAGAAAACCACATTACTTTCAGTGCAAACCAGAGGATAGCAGCCCAGTAATGTGTGATGAGGAACTGTGCTACAGTAGAATATGTTTTAATAGAGGTGTTACGCAGGAAAATATGTCAGGAAGCCATCGGCCGATGTTGATGATGGACGCCTCTATCAATGGTCAGAGTCAGGAGGGTCCAGGGATAGCCCCCCCACATTCACCTTAGAGACACCATGAGGGTCCAGGGATAGCCCCCCC
>JBBBVU010000014.1:2223631-2238260 GCA_037177055.1 Atherinosoma microstoma
GTGTGTGTGTGTGTGTGTGTGTGTGTGTGTGTGTGTGTGTGTGTGTGTGTGTGTGTGTGTGTGTGTGTGTGTAGTTGGATGATATGCATACAATCTGTTCAGCTGCAACCAGTACGAGCCTTCACAAATCACAAAGAAAAAGAATGTCCATGAACTCATAAAGAGCAGTTTTGGACGATTTTCTGCAGGATCTCAGGTTTGCATGTTCCTTTTTTTCCAGGTCCAGTACCAGCAGATTATGGCTTTCCTTAAGGAACTGGATCGCAGAGAGAGGGGGATGCTTTACAGAAAGTGGAGACCCAAAGTCCCAATTTCTGGGAAGTAAGTAAAACTTTAAAAAAAAAACAAATGCATCATCAGTCTTAACTTCACCACCTGTCTAACAAAGCTCCCACATTGGATTTTACTGCTTCTGCATGATTCTTTGAAACCGTTAAACCCGGCTCCAACCTGCTGCATTGCTTTCCCTCCAGCTGCAGGAAGTGGTGGATGTTCGCCATTCAGGCTAACCTGAGTGAGATAAGGGAGCAGCGGCGTCGAGGCAGCTGGAACTTTGCTTTGCAGCGGGCCAGAGATGCACAGACCTACACCAACCTCTACTTCTCCAGGCTGAAAGGAGTTCCTCTGAGTCCACAGGAGGAGGTACTACACTCTAAAAGACCGATTAATGACCATTTCAGTAAATATGCTGTGGTGGGAAGATATTAGCAACATTACACTTGAGCTATTCCCATGATGTAGATGGATATTCCCATTGATTACCAAAGCTGTGTAGCCAGCTGTGTTCCCACTTTTATCTCAGTATCTGACTCGTGACCATTATATATACTGTCCCAAATCATGAATGTGCAATCAGCTGAATTCATCTTTCCACAAAGTAACTTGGTTATCTGAGTGAAGATGTTCTTTCAAACCCCAAAATGCACACGTCTGTTATGTAGAACGAGCTGGAACGAGTAGAAGAGGAGCAGACATTAGAGGAGCTGCACAGTCTCAGAGAAATTGTCCACGACTGGTTTCGAAAGCAGGAGGAGATGGCAGAGGTATGTTTGGATGATGCTGGAGCCGCGAGGGTGAGCATGCACATGGAGAGCTTTCAGATGCTTCTTTTCTCATTAGTCTACCAATGAAGTGAAAAGCATCCATCCATCCATCCATGTATCCATCCATGTATCCATCCATGTATCCATCCATGTATCCATGTATCCATGTATCCTCCATCCATCCATCCATCCATCCATCCATCCATCCATCCATCCATCCATCCATCCATCCATCCATCCATCCATGGCACTCTTCAGCTTCTCCTGTGTTTCCTTTTCCAGAAAGTGCGAGAGCCAAGCACCGACCCCCAGCCTGCTCTGCCCACCGCACCCATTCCAAAAAGTGGCAGCTCAGGGATGATTCAGTACCTGCAGTCTTGGTTTCCAGGTTGGGGGGGCTGGTATGGAGACTCCCAGGACCTGGACAGACCTGAAGATCTTTTGCCAAGCCCATCCTCCTGGGATATCCTAGGTCAGCCACTGGTACCAGTGATGGGGCTGATTTGAAATCATGTTTCTGCTTAAATAAGTTTGATGTAACTCTGATGTTTGTTGTTTAATTCTTCTCCAGCAGAGACAGAAGACTTGTTTGACCCTTTGGAGGACTCTCACACTCTGAACACGTTCACCAGGCGCGATCACGTGTTCGCCCGGCTGGAGTTCTTACTGGAGAAGGGCGGAGTCACACTTTTCCAGCAGGACAGGAGGGGCCACACGCTGCACGAGAGCGGGGTCATCCAGCTGGAGTTCTCAGGTACACTCAACTGCTGATGGCACAGATAGAAACTGGGTTTCTAGGAGGTTTCTGCTCACTCTGATTATTAAAGTACAGTTATGTGACATAAATACAGATTCATTTAGTAGTTAAACAAATGCAGAGGGTTTTTTCTGCAGACTGGGCCATCTGAGACACTGTTGAATTGCTTCTGGTGAAGGTTTATTTTTTACCCATAAGAAGCATCCAGGTCCTGCAATGATGTGGTTTTAACATTGTGTCTTGAGACGACCTGAATTTAGTAACTTTCAATCTAAAAACTCAGGTGGTTTACCAACATGACAGGCATGCTTTGTGGTAAGATGCCGCTGAAGATTTGCTGGCTTCTTGCTGCTGTTAGCTAGTTTCTCCCCACATGAGAAACATTAAGCATTGGGTGGGTTACAGTCCATGGACATAAATTCCCATAAATCATATTCACCCAAATGTTTGCAGAATTATACTGGTTCTACATTCAGCCTTTTTTGGCTCTGGACTCTGTGCTGATAAGTGATTGACAGCAGAGCCCTGCGTTTGGGACTGGGATCCTGCAGCGCAAATCTGCGGGGAAGTTTTAAGGTTGTATTGGGCAGGAGTGGGCAGCTATGAATAAACAGCGGGTGCTGATTTTGCTTGAGGACGGAGAGTGCAACTGAGGTTTGAAACCAAATTAAAGCTGGAGAATATTAAAATGGGTTGGCGGGCAGGTTTGTACGCATATTTTGCGGCATTAATGGTCAGAATTTTAGCGGTAGTGGGTGGGCTTTAATTGAAAGTGGATGTCATTTTTGTGAGCCAGAATTTGTAAAAAAAATCCTGGTTTGGAGAGGACCTGGGTTTGTTAGAAGGGGTTAAACTGAATACTGAATATGAATTTTAATATATACAAGCTTAAATATATATTTCATTAAAATATTTAATACAGTATTATAAAATTTTACATTTAACACTTTTAAATTATTTTCCTTTTTTCTCATGTGAGGAGAAATTGCTGTAGACGGCTGTAGTTGTCACAGTAGACTTAAATTGTTATGCTTAAACTGAATTTTCTGTAACTCCTTTTCCTCAGGGGTGAATGTAATCGTGGAGTCCCTCCCTCGCTCAGAGTCCTCCTTACTGTCTGTTAAACTGGGCACCTTGTTTCTAAGGGACTTGACCACTCAGGGCACCATCTTCCCAGTTCTGGTGTCTCCGAAAACGGTGAGCAGCAATGGAAAAGAAGCAGGAGGATCTAAAATACATTGTGTGTTTGGTGGTTTTAACAGCTGTCTTGTGTTGCAGGACAAAGTTGTTGTTGCTGTGAACCAGTCGGCGAGCCAGGCCAGCAGTGCTTCTGGTAAGATCTTATTTATTCATCAACGTTTCTCCCTTTTCACAACATTTAGGAACATTTTATCTGAGTTTGTAGACTTGTAACAAGTTGTGATGAGTGTGTTTGTCATTGTATTACTGGTTAGAAATGCCATGCCCAGGTCTTATCTGTTTGTGTTTTACAGTAGATATAAAGTATTCACACCCCTTTTGAAATATAAGGTTTTTGTGATTTAAAGAAGTAAACCACAATACATCATTTTAAAGCTTTTCCCACCTTTAATGTGATCTATAACCTGTACAAATCAATTACAAAACAATCTGTAAGGGGAAAAAATTTATTTGAAATCAGTCTCCTTAACCCCAAGGAGACCGAATGATGTGATTGAATTAAAGGGTGTTTAAGGGTATCCACACTTATGCAATTGACTTTTTGCACATTTTTTAAAATATTGTTTCCTCCTTACAGGCTTTTTGTATCATACATTATATTCTTATATTATACATTTTACAAGTTATAGGTCACATTAAAGGTGTGAAAACTTTTAGAGTAATTTATTTTGGTTTCATTTTCTAACATCACTAAAACTAGATATTTTAATAGAAGTGTGTAAACTTTCTATATCCACTGTACTGTGACATGAAAAGACATCTGCAGGCAGTCAGGAAACACAGCTTTACAGCTGTGGAACTGTTGGCAGGAACAAAAATAGACAGCTGGCAGCTCACTGTCTGCTCTGCTATGTGGTTTAATGTTCAGTCAGAATTCATAAACTAATCTAATTATCTCAGAAAACTGTGAATACCAGAAAACATGATCCAACTCTTCTTGCAGGATCAGTGTGAAGCCTTCAAATCGTGTGTTTGTAGCTTCAAAGCTCGATCCCAAGGACGCACAGAACTGGATGTTACTGGTTCTGTGTTTGTTGCAGCCTTCAGAGCACTGATAGTCAATATACTGCCATTTTTAAAAAAAAACTTTTTTATGGTGCATGTGTTTTTATTTACAAAAGACAACATTCTTAAAATGTTCAGCAATATTCATTTTCAACATGCTGTTAAATTTCAGGAAGAAAAAAAGAAGTAAAACAGATTTTGTATCACATCTATTATAGATCGGAGAAACCAGAATCAGCTAAGAAACCTGTGGTCAGCTCTTCTCTAACAATTCAGAAATGCTCTTTGATTTTCTCCTGCCAGGATGCAGCACTGAATGCACGTCTCCGGTGTTCGAGATGGTGTATGAGCGTAACCCTGTGAGGTGTAAGTTTGAGAGAAGGCTGGAAGTGAGCACTAGTCCGTTAAACATCATCTACAACCCACAAGCAATAAAGAAAGTGACAGAGTTCTTCTACAAGGGAAGAGTTCACACCTCAGGTAAGAACTGAAACCTGCTGCTCTGTTTGTGGTGCGTTTACATTCTGATGCATCACGTTTACTTGAAGATTCTTCCGATATCTACCCAATAAAGGATCATCAGCTCCTGGTACAAACTATGCAACCCCATCCCGTCCCTCCACTTTTCACTGACCTCTTCTGGCTGCTCATGGTTGCCTGAATCAAATTCAAGCAACTAACGCTGCCTACAGAGTAAATTCTAGGTCTGCAGCAGCCGTTTAAACTCAGTCATTACAGGTTTTTGATCCTTCTGGACCTCTCAGGAATGCTGTCTGGTACGACCAGTTTTAGTCCAGACTGTTCTCTTTATGGTTCCATGATGGTGGAATGAGCCACCAAATGGTTTCAGAGCAGGGGCATCCCTCTACCTTGAGAACACCTCCCGCTTTCATGCAGGATGTGGTGGGTGCTTTGCTCCACTTCTGAACCCATCCATATTGTTTTAACTCTGAATATAACAAGATCAACTTGGGTGCAGTGCAGTGACAACACATGAGTATATCCATTCAGAGGGGGGATCTGGCAAATCCCAACAATCACCATCTCTGACTAGTTGCCAGGTGTGTGAAACTGCGTGGCAAGAAGGGCCAAAATTATAAACCAAGGAGTCCAGGATGAAGGTAAAACTGGGTCAAAATTTATTCAAGACAAAAAAATGGCTAAACTGGCCATGTTATTCAGATGGTTTATGTTAAATGAATCATACAGAAATATGAACATATTAAATGTTGTACAAATAATACAATAACATTCAATTTCAATGCCACGATATGTAAATGTTAAGATAGTTAAAAGATTTTACTGAACATTTATTTTATACTTTATCATACAAAGCTGGTGGTTGTTCTGCAGGTAGTGAAACATATTTAGTGTTTTTCTTCCTTTTACTGCAGCTTTTTTTTTACAGGATGGGGAGTCTTCTCCCACATGGACACCTTGGTCATTTTTTCTATGACCAAAGAAATCCAACAAGGATGACTTAATCTGTTTGGAGGAAATGACTCTTCCTCAGTCATACTTTACCACTGTGTTACACCTCTTCTGCAAATTGCACGGGACAAAAACAAAGCAATGCAAGCAGTATCATGGGGATGTGGTATAACTCTTTTAGTCTCCTGTGTTAGATGTGCTGATCTGCCGATATGGTTTAGAAATAATCCTTTATGGAAATAACGATATTGAGGGAGCTTTACTATTAATTAATTGTGACGTTTGTCACTGAGATTAATTGTGAAATAAAGTACTAGTAACATCCCTACTATTGATGGTGTTAAAGCCTGCATATGACGTGCAAACTAATCCGCATCATTGCCCCAAACATTGAAACCAACTTAAGAGAATCAGCACTTTACTCATTACTCACTCATTTTCATCTGCAGGTTATTTCTGATCATGTAGCACAAGTACGATTTTAGACTTATGGAGAACACCTGCAGATAATTAAACTTAAAACATGTTTTTCCTCCAGGTTTTGGCTATCAGTCGGAGCTGGAGTTGAGAGTGGCAGAAACTGCCAGGAGGCAGTACAACAAGCTGAAGATGCAAACCAAGGCAGAGATCCGACAAACCATCGACCAGCTGCTCGTGGGAGAGTTTATTGTAAGAGCAATTTTAATGGAATATGACATGAAATGTAAGGCCCTGTGATTTCTGCTACCCTAACCCATGAAATGAGGAATATTGTGGAATTTGCTCATAGGAGGCTGAACTTTCTGCTTTACCTACAAAACTAAGAGTTTTCCACGTTGTTCCAAATGAACAAGAAAAGCAGGAAGGGAGTCAAAGCGTTGCAGCCTCCTGTGCGACGTCAGGACTCACGTCTTCAGAAAGACAGCGGCAGCTAAGAGACCAACATAAACACCAAAAATGTCCAAGAAATTAAAAAATGCCACCTTAAGTGTCACTAGAGAAAATGAAAACGCTGCTTCTGTTTTTGGTTAAGTGGTACAAACAAGGAGGAGCGTTGTTAGAAAACCAGCCTCTTAAATTCACTCACTTTGAGTGTTCGAGCTGCAGCTGGAGGCTGTCCTGAAGATCTGTGGGGGGAAATATCAGTGATGTCATCAAAACTACTTGTAGGAGAGACTGCCACATGCAAAAAATAATGGAATAAATGGGGGGAAAAAAGGATGTTTATGGGGCTAAGCTCATCTTGTTGAGCAGACGGCTCATGTAGGCTGCAGAAACCACAGCTCCTCCATGCGGTCGGTGCAGGTTCAGATCCCTGTCTGGAGGCTGCAAGTCACCCCCTCTGTCTCTGAACTCATTTCCTCTCAAGCCTCTGGAGCAGTGGTGGTGAACCTTGGCCCTCATCTTGCAAGTTTTCCATGCATCCCTGATCCAACACACCTGATTCAAATTAATGAGCCATTGTGATAGGCTGTTGGATCCATTTGATTTGAATCAGGTGTGTTGGAGCAGGGATGCATGGAAAACCTGCAGGAATGCGGCCCTCGAGGACCAGGGTTTCCCGCCCCTGCTCTAGAGCTCAAATAATAATATCTTTAATAAAATTATATTTTCCTGTTGAACTGTTCAAATTTTCTACGTTCAGCCTGAAAAAAAACATGAAGTTACAGAGTAAAACCCAGAATTCAGGAGGGGAAAATACAGAGAACACGGATTCTGGAAAAAAATAAAACAGATTTCGTAGGCAGCTATTCATAAATAACCCGTGTGTTTTTCTGTAGGAAAACAGTAAGCGCTGGACCATGAAACTGGACATCTGTGCACCTCAGGTGATTTTTCCTGATGACTTCCAGTCCGGTGACCCCATGCTGGTGGTGGTTGATTTAGGAAGGATACTTCTGACGAACTCTCAAGGTGAAACGTGCAACTATTCCACACACAAACACACACTTTAGATCCCTAACTAATAGCAGCTAACTACCATCATTCATTTTCTTTGAAGATGACAGCACGGTAGACTCGAAAGCTGCTCAACCTGAGAGGGACGACATGAGTGATGAGGAGTACCAGACTCCTCTGGCCACCCCACCAGAGTCTCCTGCACCTGAACTGGATGCGCCTTTAAAAACGCAGCAGAAAAGCCCAGAACTTCCCAGCCTCCAATCCCCGGAGGGCGCGGCGGCCTACAGCAGAAAGCTGTATGAAAAATACTCCCTGTCGTTCAAGGCCCTGCAGATCATGGTCGGGCGCTATAAGGACAACTGGAAGCATCTCCAGGAGAGTGAAGTCGGGCCCACGCACGTGGTTGAAAAGTTTAACGTGCTGCTGCAGCTTGAGCAGAGGCTGCGCTACACCTCCGACCCCCAGCTGCCCGGAGCGGTGCTGTCTGGAACGCTGCCGGATCTGAAGGTCCATATCAACCTGGAGAAGATGACCGCTCTGAGGAGTTGTCTCGCAAGGCTAAGCAGTTCATCTGTGAGCGAAGACGACTCGAGTCAGGAGAAAAGTCCTAATGTAATGTCTCCAGATCCGCTCCCCCTCCGCCACGACAAGATCTTTCACAGGGAGGACAGCTCCTGGAAGCTGCAGGGTTCAGCCAAGAATCTGACTCAGAGTGTGATGACGTTAGAGCAGCACACACGAGAAGTCCTGGTGGAGTCCCGCCTGCTGTTAGCCGAATTTAACATCAACTACATGCAGCTCGGCGTCGAGAGCGATGGCCGCTACATATCTGTCCTCAAAGTCTTCGGAACAAATGCTCATTTTGTAAAGCGGCCTTATGATGCTGAAGTCTCTCTGACCGTCCACGGTCTCCTCCTGGTGGACACTTTACAGACTTACGGCTCGGACTTTGACCTCCTTGTTGCTTCTCATAAGCATCTCAGCTTCGACATCCCCACCGGCAGCCTCCGAGAAAGCCAGCCACCTTCCCCAGGCTCCTGTGATGGTAGATCCCCTGAATTTCAGGGAAACCATACCGAGTTGTTCTCTGATCTGCCCTCTGGTGCCGTCTCCCCGTTCACCTCCATCCTCAAAGACCAAGAAGCCCTCATTAAGCTTGAGTATCAATTCGTGAGCTCCGACTGCCCCAGCATGAACCTCAACAGCTCCCTTCAGGTTACAAGCATGCAGGTCAACAACTTGGATATCATTGTCAACCCTGAGACCATGGTGGAGCTGCTCAAGTTCCTCCAGAAGTCTTTCCCCAAAGAAGAGAGTACCTGGACGGCATCGGTGCAGCAGCCTTGCAACGAGGAAGAGGACAGGGATTATCAGGCCACCTACGACCAGAACAAGGAGCTAACCGTGGAGATCCACCGCCTTAACCTGCTTCTCCTTCGGACCGTGTCCACGGGCAGCGCCCTGGGCGCAGAGAAGAAAGGACTGAAGATCGCCACAGCCAGCATCACGGATACTAAGGTCAATGTTTCCCTGGGGAGCCGGTTGGACATCAGCGGCTCACTGGGATCCATGCAGCTTGTGGACCTGACCCAGGAGGGAGGCCGGAGCCAGTTTGTGGTCAGCATCGGCAGCGTAGACGACAGCTCCTCCAGTCCTGACCGGTTAACGTTCCTCTCCGACACGCCCGAGTCTCCCACGGATGCTTTGAATTTTCGCCTGATGGAGAAATCCCAAGGCGAGTGCTCCTTGCAGCTGGAGATGGCGTCGCTACACTACAACCACTCAGCCAAGTTCCTGCGTGAGCTCAGTCTGTCGGCCAATGAGGTGGAGGATAACTTCCGCTCTATGTTGAAAAGCGCTGCCACCAAAGTTTCCACGGTCCTCGCCACTAAAACCGCAGAGTACAGCGGGATGGTTTCTCTCTTTGAGACTCCGTCGCGGAGACGAACTTTGAGTCAGAGCTGGGCGTATTCATTCGAGGATGAGGAAGATGTTCCTGTGGAGGAGCCTGAATCCACCTTAGACAATTTTCTGGTGAAGCTGACCCTAAACATCAGCATCGATTCACCAGTTGTGTCCATACCCCGTAAACCCGGACACCCCGAGCTGCTGGTCGGTCATCTGGGAAGCATAACCATCCAGAATTTTCTCAGCGGCCAAGATTTAGAAGGAGAGAGGCTGCAGGTGTTAGTGAAGGACATACGTCTGTATTCACTCAACTCGAGTCATCTGGTTTTGAAGCGGACGCCCAGACGGGACAACGGGGACACAATGTCACCGTCCCGTCACAGCAGCGTCAACCAAGACGAAGCACAATTCACACGTCATGACTTCTTCGAGTCTCTCAGTCGGGGAAAAGGTGAGGGCAAATATTCAGTTTTATTTTGAAAGCCAGACTCTCTCACCAGATAATCCGATTAATTCACGCCTTCAGGCTTTTATGTGGCTCACTCCCCCTTTTTCTTTTTCTTCATCAGCCTTCCACATACTAAAAGACACTACAATCCAGTTTACCTTGGAGAAAATTCCCATTGATGAAGATGCCCAGCTGACCCTACTCACCGTAGAGGAGCCTTACAAGAGCACAGGGCAGCTGAGAGTTCAGGGCCAATTTGTCAACCCTGTTCAGGTATAGTCTGTTGTTTTAAGACAAAATAACCAGTTCCCATTGAATTACAACCAGATTTTACAGTTAGTTAACTCAGCTTAGCCTCTTCCACTTGGTACAGAGGAGAAATGAGCTGAAAGAGGGTGAGGATCAGATGAATATCCAATCTACTTTATTTATATAGCATATTATAATAAGACATGGTTGTCAATGTGCTTTACTTATAAAGAAAGCACATCAAGACAGCCAAAAAACAAAAACAAAATACTTAAGTTTTTAGATTTCTTTAGTATATTTCAGGCTTATTAGGCAAGGCAAGGCATTATTAAAGTAGGCAAGGCATTGTTAAAGTATACTGAAGCAATTAAAAGATTAAAATGCACTAAAAGAAAGGTTAAGATGCAAAAAAGGAATTAGAAAGGCAGAATACACTAAAAGAAAGTAAAAGACTAAAAACACTTTAAAAAGACTAAGGTACACTTAAAGAAATGAATGGACTAAAAATACATTAAAAGACATAATTCTCATGCTGTGCTGAAAGCCATGGAGTATAAATGTGTATTAGGATGAGATGTAAAGGTTTCCAGAGTGGGGGCCAGTTTGATTTGGGGTTTAGCCGATCTGCAGACCTCAGTGCCCTTGGTGGAGTATTAATGTTCCGACATGTCTGATATGTAAGTTGATGCCAGTCTGTTTAATAATTTGAAGACAAAGAGTGAAATCTTACAGACATGCAAACATGTCTGACCAGCCCAGTGGGAATCAGGAATGTTTAAGTCTTACTTTGCATCTGCTCACGTACAACCCTTCCTGGTTTATCATGCTCTGCCCTGGAGCTGTGACACTGACAACAGAGCAGCATGGACAGAGGACACGGTAGCAATGTGGCCACCATAACAACCTTATTTCCAGACCTCTCTAGCTAATCTTTAAAAAAACAAACTAGCAACAAATTTAGAGACTTTTTCTGACTTTTAGAAACTCTGATGTGACAGCAAGTATCGTTCTTACTCCAGTGAGCAGCAGGTGCTGCTTCTGTAGGTCTCACCCATCCTAAAGCACTCGCAGTCGGCCCAGTCATCGTGCAGCAGTCCTTCATAGCTGCAGGTCATACCTCCACATGCAGCCTGCAAATGAATCACTTTATTCTCATGTTTCTTTTTGAAACATTTGGTTAATGTAGCATGTACACATGTGCTGCTTTATTTGTACTTTTATTTGAACTAAAATGACAAATAAAGGAGTTCATAAAAACTACTTGGGTGAAACGAAAACAATTAAAACAGAATGGAAAAATCACTAGAGAAATAGGTGGTATATAAATAAATAAATAAATAAATAAATGTTAATTTATAGAGCACATTTCATGTACAGGACAATTCAAGGTGCTTTACATTGCAGAAAAGTACATTAAAACAAAACAAACTTAAAAGAAAGAAATGAAATGAAAACAGAAAAAAAATCTAAAATCAAGATTTAAAAAAGACAACAGATTAAAAACATGATCAAGTTTACAATTCAAGCTTAAAAGAAATGGTACAGATTTGGACTTTTGAAATAAAATCTATTTAAAAGCCGCAGAGAACAGGAGGGTCTTTAACCTCCTAATTAACTAATTAGATAGTTAATTAAAAGAAATAAAAAGCAAAGCGTGTTGGATCACGGCTTTCTGGTTATGAGGCATCTTTGAAATTCAGCACCACGTAACTTTTAGATCTTTTAGGGGTTTAACTGGACAGAATGAATAAGACGTGAATGAAAACTGTTTAATTCCTGGCTGATTATTAATTATTGAACATTTAACGTGTGTGGCAGGTGTTCCTGTGCAAGCCCGTGTACGAGCAAGTTCTCCAGACGCTGGACAATTTGTCCCTGATAGAGGAGCAACGTGTTACGCCCAGCCAGCCGCCCACTCCTCCTCCACCCACGCCCTCTTCCACCAGACCCCACTGCTTTCCTGACCCCCAGGGGGGGCTGTTTGCCAGAGACCCTCCCAGCATCACCTTCTCCCACGCGTCCCTTTCCTCTCCTTTGTCTCTCCAGTCTCAGAAACCTCCTCTCTCCCCTTCGTTCACTCAGCTGAAGGTCACCTTGCACGTGGCGGAGCTGCAGGTCCAGCTCAGCGCGGACCTCTCCCAGGGCTCCCAGGGCTTAGTCAGCGTGCGTTTCGTAGATCTGGAGGGAGACTTCACCAAAGATCACCCCCACTTGCTGGGAGTGCAGCTGGCTCTGCGTGCCCTGTTAATGGAAGATCTCCTGGAGCAGAACCCCGAGTCCAAATACAAATACCTGATGGTGTCTCGTGGAGCTCCCAAGCCCTCCACCTTCAGCCCGAAGGAGTATCTTTCCCAAAGCTGTCCCTCAGCATCAAACGCTCTTTTCCCAGACATGCCCCGCTCACTGCCCGCCCACATCGAAGAGGCCAAAAACGTCTTCCAGCTCTACCAGAGGCATCCCAGCACCCCTTCATCCAGCAGTCGTAAGTCCAAGAGGGAGCCAGACTTCCCCAGCACGCCGCCTCCTTCTCCTACACACCAAAGATCCTCTCCTCCGCCGCCCCCGGACTTCGACGACTCCTTAGTTCATATAAACGTGCTGCTGGTGGACCAGAACCACCCAGAGTTTAGAACTCGCTACGGCAGCGTGGGGCGAAGCATCGACGTGGACTTTAACTGCCTGGATGTTCTGATCACGCTGCAGACGTGGGTGGTCATTCTGGACTTCTTCGGGATCGGTTCCACGGCCAATAATCACGCCGTTAAGGTGCCGGTGTCGCCGCAAACTGTGCCGGGACACTCGTTGTACGACGCAGACATGAGCGAGGAGGAGGGAGCACAGCCCGTCAACACAAGAGTGGACCTAAAGGTGAGTTTATTCCTTTTTATTCTGTCTGCTGATGCTTCAGGTTGCAGATGTGAAGTTTAACCAGCCCTATCTGCGACTTCATTCGCAGGTCCATGCTTTGTCTCTCGTGCTGAACAAGAAAATCAACGAGCTCGCCAGAGCGAGCGTGTCCAAGTTATCAGCACACCTGGAAATGCTAGGTGTGTATGCTTCAATAAAACAAACCTCCCTCACACCAGGGCTGAATAACTTTTTAGTTCTTTTGTGTATCTACCATTTATTCTCAGACTGAGTCTCACAACCTTGATGCTTTTGAGCAAAAACAGCCCAAATTCACACCAGTTTAACCCGAACCAGTGGGAGGACTTTACTCTGCAGGAGTACATTTCTAAACTGTCCCCGTCCATTTCTCCCACTCGGCTGCATGTCTCCATTTGACCTGTTAGAATAAATCAGTTGTTCTGCCACCTTTTAATAGAAACAACCTTTCAAGTGATTCACCAACATGTTCTGAGTCTGAATTATGCATGTGTTTGTCTGTTGAAATTGGGGAGGAGGGGAAACCTAAAAAAACATTAAAAAATCTAGATTTTCACAACAAAAACAAACGGTCTAACAGCTAATTTGAAGCAATCTAGGAGACAGATTAATGGCCCAGCCCTACCCTACGCCATCCTTTCCCTTTACCTGATCTGTCCAAATAACAGACGTTATCCTGTGATGTTCCAGACGGAGACTTGGCCGTACACGGCAGCTTAGGAAGTCTGTCCTTGAGTGACCTGACACCACACGGCGACCTGTACAGAGAGCGCTTCACCACACAAGGAGGGGACGCGCTCGTTTTCAACGTTTTTAAGTATAATTCACTCTGAAAACAGACCAGTTCTCCATTACCGTTCAGTCATCTTCATGTTTTTATTGATTTATTTTCTCCATGAAAGATACGGCCTGCCTGATCCGTACCTGGAGCGGGAATGTGACATCAGGGTGTCTCTTCAGATGGCCTCGGTGCAGTACGTCCACACCCAGCGCTTCCAGGCCGAGGTGGTCGCTTTCATCCAGCATTTCACCCAGCTGCAGGATGTCCTCGGCAGGCAGAGGGCCGCCATGGAGGGCCAGGCTGTGAGTGCTATCTGCTGTCATTGAACCTGTACAGCAGGAGGATTTAGTTTAGTTTATTTAATTCAGTCTTGATACAATCCAACAAAAACTGAAAAAATATCATCCAAATGCAAGAATGAAAAGGAACAGAAAGAAGAAAAATTGTATCCAAACTGCTTTTTTTATTACATGACAATTTAATCTAAATACATATACAAAAAAATAGATGAATATAGCCTTTCACCTCTTTCACTTTAAACCATCACAACACAACAGAAGAACCATTAACACATATATTTATGCAATAAATGACCTTTAACCCTCTTCTTGAAGATATTAATTGATTTAGCTTCTTTTACATCTTTGTCCAGATTATTCAATAAGCTCATTTCTTTTACAGAGATACTTTGTTCCGTCAGCTGAGTTCTAAATCTGGGTTTATTAGCGATCTCTTTTCCTTTCAAATTACATTTACTCTCTTTTTTTAAAAAGATTTCTGGATATTTAATGATAATATGTTGTAATGTGCTTTTAAATAATATTAGTTATTCATTAAATGAGGAAGAACTTTAACTGAATAAATACTGGATTTGATGGATCTCTGTATTTCCTCCTGCAGGTGATTCTTTTTGTAGTGAAATGAAAATGAACATCTAAAACCTGCAGGACTGAGATGAATTGGTCTGGTGCACAGTTCGGTAGTCTAACCTTGTATCCAGTTAAAGAGTCCTTCCATCCATTTAATGAATAACTAATATT
>JBBBVU010000014.1:2252580-2263018 GCA_037177055.1 Atherinosoma microstoma
TAAAACAATTCATGCATATAAAATTAAACAAGCCTTCACACAACAAAAAGATATCATTGTAATTGAAAACACACATTATACTCTCTTTCACACACACTCTCACACACACACACACACACACACACACACACACACACACACACACACACACACACACAAAGCTAAAAAGCTAGACCTAAAAAGGTCTTGAGCCTCTTCTTAAAAACCCCGACAGTCTCTGCAGCCCTGAGGCCCTCTGGCAGGGCGGGAAAATAGTAAACAGGTCGGCCATTTTTCTTCTCTTCTTTTCTGGCAGGGTCATCAAGACTGCTCTTAAATGGAATTTTATTAGTTTCTACTCTTCATTTCATCCAAGACATGAACCAAGAAAATTTCAAATTTAATAGTTAGAATATGATAAACAGGAGAAAAATCCTATTTTTTAGCTGCTTCCATCCACAAGCACTGCGCTCTTAACCTGCTCATACGAACCATTACGGTGACACGGCACCATGTTGAGTAAACTGTGATTTATGAGGACCGTTCTGTCTCTCATGAGTAATAAATATCACACACAACGTTTACCGATGAAGGTGCTGATGTCATTGATGTTTTTGTGATTGCAGGGCTTTATGTGCTGCAGCGTATTGGTTCCACCCAGGAAGGCAACGCCAGCTTCACTCTGTCTGCAGACTACTACAACAGAGAGCTGTCAGGTAATCACACGTTCATGCAGAATTACAGCATGAAGTCCAACTTTATCCATAAAGCACTTTAAAAACAACCACAGAGGACCAAAGTGCTTTAGAGAAGAATAAAAGCAAGACAATTAAAGGAATAAGAAACAATGAAATCAGATAAAGATACATAAAAAATAAAACATCAACATCTTAAAAAGTGTCTAAAACCAAAACTTCAGTTTTATCTTTATTATAAAAAGTGAAGCGCCATCCAGGCCTTCATGTCAAACTTCCTGTTGGTTCAGATCAGGGGACAATTTCTCCGGGATTTAAGAAAAATATTTAAATCAGAACAAGACAGTGCCTTTGGCTAGAATTTATATCCCAACATTTCATGGTTTTTATCTGTGTGTTTCAGGCTGGGAGCCTGTCATCGAGCCCTGGCCCTGCTTCTTAAACTGGCAGCAGCAGGCCGCCGGTCGCCTCCACCCTCCACGTTTCAAGATGGGGATTCGAGCCAAACAGAGACTGGACGTCAACATCACTTCTGTCCTGCTCGGTAAGTAAAAGGAGGGAACATCAAGCTGAACGGAGTCCTTTATGGATTTAAAAGTCCCCATGTAGCTGATACGTCTTGGTCTCCCCCCCCTCTCCCAGAACAATATAAAACCACCAAGAGCTCCTGGATGGCTGACTACTGTAAGGAGGAGGAGCAGAGCCCCAAGTCTTCACCCCCACTGCCATGGATCGGCTCCTCAGTTGACCCACCCAGCTTTGGACAGAGTGAGTTCCTACCAATGAAATCCAATATTTACTGAAGAAGCCCAAAGATGTAACAACTTAGATTAACCACATAATGAGGTGACTGTCTCTGAGGTGTGCGTATGCCATGTACCGTTTGAGAACAACAACGTTTGGACTGTGAATCATGTAAACCTCTTAAAGTGCAATCCCTGACTTTTAAATGAGCAGAATAATATGAGCTGTTGTAAAGTTTCCCAGCTAAGTGCTGACTGAGGGAGATGTGCTGTGATCGTACATTAGATGAGCTGCTCTGTATGGGAACCTTTTAGCTCCTACAGCCTGCTGCTCATAGCTGAGTTTCCTCAGTAGAATTATACAAATGAGAAACAAACTACTCATAGAAATCTGTCCTGGTCTTACCTATTCAAGCTGACTCATTCACCTCTACATCCCCACAGAGCAGGAAGGACTCCTGCTCACCGTATCTCAACACGCTTTCCACTTTCTGACCTTCATCAGCTGTACAGGCAGCACTGCAACACCCCCACACTTAACACAAACGTAGGGGTTCTCTCAAAAAAAGAGCCAGAAGAAGAAACTTCACCAAGCTCCAAGCCCTGACACCACTGACATAATCTTCTTTCTGAAGTGGGAAACTTCTTTTTGTTAACTTGGAGGTTTTTTCCACAAATAGTTTCCAAGGATTAGAAATGCTTCTGCCCTCACTCTGTAGGTCAATCCATGCGGTTTTAGAGGCTGATTCTGTTGTTTGAGAAAAGAAATATTATCCTGAAGTTTAACTTCAGGATCTGTACAGACAGAACAGCACAGATACAACATGGTGTCCAAACAAACTGTCAACCTCACGTTCTTTGTAAAAACTGAGCTGCAACATAGATGTGAAGAGGAAGCAGGGGAAGTGCATGCACTCATGTTTATCTCATTTGAAATGACTCTTAGCTTCACAAACACAGACTCCAGCTAAAACTAGATGGGTGGTGTCAAGATTTTAATTTGCTGGTTGTTATCGGTGAAATATGAATAGTCTCCGTGAGCTGTGTTCCTCCACAGAGATCCAGAATACACCAGAGGAAGGGTCACACACGTAGAAAGAGACATTAAAGCCATGTGTTGACATCCCAGATAGCAAAAAAATGTCTGGCCCGTATTTGGCCCTCATCTGGAGTTTTGTTTGGCCCATATTTGGCTTTGACTATAAGGCGTTGATTCCATGTGAGCGTGTCTGTCACATGACCATCACAGGGAAATTGTTGTTATCTTTGTCCATGGACCAAATCTGGCCCCCACAACACTTGCCAGCGCCGTTACTGAGCCATCAGTACCAAAAGTAGCCCGGATTAAGCATGTTGCATACTCCACAAAAACAAAAAAACTTGTTCTCAAGTTGGCAAGAACAAGAAAAAGGTTAGTTCTGGCCCGGTTGTTTCATACTTGAGGAACATCATCCACGGTGGTGCAAGACTTTGCGTGGAGCGGTGTCTGTGTCTTTATAAGCCACATCTGTTGTTTAGATTTCTATCCGTTCACGTTGTTGAATCTTTCACATCAGCTGAAAAGTGGAAACAACAACTTTTTTGTTTTAAAGGTACAGCGTGTAAGAATTACTGACATCTAGTGGCAAATATCAGAATATAAAACTACTTCAAACTTAATTTTGTGGATGTTTGTGTGAATGATGTGCCGAGAACAAGCTGTAAGAACTCCCAAACCCGGGCTGCAAGAAAAAAATGGCCCCTACCAGTTCTGACCTTGACCTTGAACCAATTTAGAACCAGTTCTGGCAGCAGCCCCTGGACCTGGACTGGGACCAGTGAGAGTATCAGTTCTCCAGCTGGATGACGGCAACATCTCCTGTAACTGAACTGGATTGTTTTTTACACTACAAGCCGCATCTGTCCAGCATACAGTCACACTGATGAGGACGTGGAGGTGTTTGAGGGGACGGTCCAACATGGAGGTGTTGCAGTGCTGCCTGTGGTTGAAGCTCATCCCAGTGCGCAGCAGTCCTTCCTCTCTGATTCATCTCTGCTGAGATCTTTCTCTGAGCGGGAGGATGAGAACTCATGATATGTTGGGTGGGATGTGCTGTTGTCCTGTTCAGGACCTTCTGAACCTTTTAACCCTGTTGTGTGTTGCCTCTGCATGTGTCTTTGTTGTGCTGTAACTTTCTCTCTCTGTCAGGTGCGCCTCTGGCTCACCTTAGAACTAGGAGCACAGCCAGCTTGACCTGCCTCGAGCAGCAGATTCACTCCAGAGGTACAGTTCAGAGTTTAGCTTCTCCAGCAAGCCTCAGTCATCACATCCAAATGGTCACACTGTAGAATTCAGCCAACATCACAGGTGCTGGATTTCAAATGTTTTTTTTTATGTTTATATAAAAGGAATGGGGGGCTTTCTTTTTAATGATGTCTCTGGATAAAGAGTCAAAAGAAGAAGCCAGATGTTGATCCAACCATCCATCCACTGGCTCAACTTTACTCTCAGATAGATGAGGAAAATGTTTTGCCACCAGATCAGACCATATAGCCAAGACAGCTTTATAAAGCACTTTAAAAACAGCAACCAGTGACCAAAATGCTGAACATGGGAATAAAAACATGTTTGAATAGAATATATATAATGATAGAAATGGATGAAAGTAAAAGACCCAAATAAAAAAACAAATTTTAAATAAAAAAATCAACATAAAATTTCACACTGGGTCAAAAATATCGAATCGCCGAAATATCGCAATATTTTACGCGACAATATTGTATCAATATTCAAAACCACTATCAAATTTTTTTATTTTTTATGAAGGAAATTTAAATTATTTTTTTTTAATAATGTTTTTTTTTCTCAAAATCAACAATTTGTTATCTATACAAACAGTACACGGTGGTGGTATCGATATCCAAGACTACAATATCAAATTTTTATGAAAAATGTTTTCAAAAAGTTTTTTGAAAAGAATTTCTTTTTTTAATCTCCAAAATCAACAATTTACTATATCTACGAACATTAACAGGGGTGGTTCATTTCTGTGTTGCATCTAATGTTGACTTTTTGGCAAAGTTTACTTGAAGAATCCGAAGCCCTTTAATTTTAGATTTATAGAGATGTATAATGTTAAAAGGAAAACGGTAAAAGTTTTATTTTTTTTAGTTTTACACCAAACATACTTTCTTTTGATAAATACTTGAATCAAAAACAGAAATATTCCACATGTATGACCATTGTTCATATATGTGTCTTATATCAAGCTCCATATGTGTTCTGTTGCACTAAGTGGTGGTATGGTTGATGCTACAGGGATACTTGAGACATTTACTGATGAGCCTGATTTTAATGTCTTTATTCATCTTGTACATAAAGAGCAAGTGTTTTTATTTCTTCTGTAGTAAAATGTAGATCCTCTGTTGTCATTCAGTAAGTTCATGTCAAACATATTACAGGTTGGACTTTTTACTGTTGGAACAGTTTTCTTACAATTAAATTCTGGTAAAGAAAAATCTCAATGTATCGTCTTACCCATAATATCACGATATATCAGTATCGTTGCCCCTGTATTGTGATATATATCTTATCGCCAATACACATCCCTATGGTTAATTACATTCCTGGACACGTTGTTGCCTAGAAGCTGAGAAAGCACACTTCACAACAAGCTAGCAACTGGATGTCATAAAATATAAAAGTATGTTTTTTTAAAGTAATTAAATAAATTGATAAAAATTAATTCATAAGATAAAAAAAAAGACCCAAAGTATTTTTCCCCAAATTTGCAACAATAGGCATCAAGAGATTAACCCGTTCACGTCTGAATTTATTTATGATTGTATAAAACCAAAATAAATACAGGATAAAATTAGAAAAAGAAATAACAAAAAGAAAATGACTAGAATAGAATAAAATACAATAAAATTAGGAATGAATAAATGATAAACAGATAAAACTAAATCAAATGAAAATAAATACATACATTTGAATAAATTAAAACAAGTAAATAAATGCAATTGATTAATGAGATAAAAAGAAATAGGATAGAATAAATACAAGGCCTAAAATATTGTTGTCCCACATTTGCAACAGTAAGCATCACAAAAACAAAATTACATAATTAGCTGTATGAAAAACAGAGAGACAAGAATAAAACTGATGCTCAGCTCCGTGTGCACCGTGTGATGTTGTGCACAGGCGTGAGCATGATAAGGAGCAGCAGGCCCACGTCGGACCTCCACAGCCGCAGACCTGCTGCTGCAATGCAGCCATGATGGACTTCTTACTGCAAGAACCCATCTGGTGCTTTGTCTGCTGGGAAGCGATCACTGACCATGTGTTCAGTGATTCTGCAGATTTTAGCAGTGATGACTGGTCTTTTAAGTTTTTTATGTTTCACTTGAACAGCATGAGCTGCTCTTTTTTTTGCTGCATGTTTAGAGGGGTGTACCTCAAGGCAACATGAGTGTGATGAAGGTGTTGGGATTCATCATCCTGAGTGGAGGTTGAGTTGGGGAGGGGCAACATGGCAAAAATATGATCACATAAACAACGTAATGCCTTTAAATTTCTCTCACATTCTTGTCTGCAACAGAGCTGATGCTCTCACTCCTAAGATAGTAGTTAGGTCCATTAACACTTCTTTTGGTGGAATGTGGGAGTTTTGCATTCACTTGGAAATCAAAAGAAAATGGGTGGAATCTGAATTAATTCACAATTTAATGAGCAAATATGTCTATCATGATGCAGTAATGGAAGCTGCTGATTCAGGATTGCAGAATAAAAGGACCTTTGTTTTAAACCATAGCTATTTCTTAGGAGAACGATCGATTTATACGACTGAGTTCACAAGATGATATTACCTCCCCACCATGTCAACTTTTGTGTCATTTCAAGTTGTTAACATACCAAAATGTTGAGGGAGAAAAGATACATTATGCATGAATGAGACCTGAAAAGTTCACAATTAGGGTCCTGAGAAAAATTCTGGAAATAAGAAAAATAGCTAAATTATTTTTGTTAGAAAAAAATTTAATGTCTGAAAAAACTAACTTAACAATAGTTTAGAAAAATATTCTTTGTTAAATATCATAAAAAAAACTAATAAAATAATAAAATAAAATAATTTTATTTGAAAAACAATACTTCATAAAAACTAAAGACATTTAAAAATAGAGAAGGAAATTATTTTTCCTAAAATATATTTATTCAGAAAAAATAAATTAAAAAAAAGATTTTCATTGGAAAAAGAAAAACAGGACAGAAAATATTTTTATGTAAAATTCTATCAGTAATTTTTAAGAAAAGAAATAAGAATTTTTTATAGTAAAAAATGTAATTAGTACAGAAAAACAACAGAAAATATTTTCAGTGTAAAATGATCAATTTGAAGAAAAATCTTCTCAGAAAAAAAATCAAGAAATATCCAGAGAATTAAATTATTTCTTAGGGTAAAAACAAGTGTAATTAGTAAAAAAAAAAAAAAAGAAAAGAAAACATTTTTATGTTTAATTATATCAATTTAATAAAACTGAAGAAAATAAGTTTTGTCTGAAAAATGTATTTAATCAGTTCAAAAGAAAAAAAGAAAATATTTTTAATGTAAAATTCTATAATTAATTCAGGAAAGTAGACAATTTTATATATATTTTCTTTTTAAAAAAACGTGTAATTAGTTCAAAAAACCCAAACAATCTTTTTTGTTAAACTACATCATTGCGAGAAACGAAGAAGCAAATACATTTTCATTTAGAGAAAAATCCTGTGAATTCATGAAAATGTTTTTATTTATTTATTTAGTTTCCAGGTGAATACAAAATGTGTCCTAATGGTAAACATATTGGGAGCATGCATAAAACTGCATCAGCTATTATCTTCTCTCTCCTGCTGTTGCTTTATTGTTGCTTGGTGCTTTGATGAGGATAACACTTACCACTAAGATCAGCATGAAATAAACTTGAAACCATTTTTGAGGTGGTCCTGAGTTCAGTTGAACCCAGCTGTGTCCAGCTTGCTTTGTGGTACACCGCCTGGTTTTTGTGAATCCACTGTAAGTGTAATGTAACCTGCTTTAACCATGTTTCTGGAAATGTTAGGACACTGTGTAAAGATCTTTATTTAGAAAGTTATCTGAAGAATATTTGCTGATTTTGACTCAGATTCCAGCAGCATGCTAGAGGGGAGTTGGGAGCATGTTTCCCATCCCAGCTGGATGTAGGAATCCAGCTGCTCCGGTATTTCCTGTTTCATAGTCCTGCAGGTGTTTACAGGTGTATACATGCAGACGGATGTGATGCCGGATGTATCTTCATCTTTTCTAATCTTTGGGATGCTTTTGTGGAATCTTACTCAAAATGAGCATAAAAAAAAAAAGAATAAATCTCAGTTGTTTCTTAGCTGATGAACACATTCAGACATTATAACCAGTGTCCCAATATTTTACCGTAAGTTGTTTGCAGAATGTGTAAACTCAATCTGAGGAGTTTGTGTCTCGTAGTTTTCATGTTTCATTGTGTGTAATGTCTCGTGTGATGTCTTTAGTTTTCCATCTGCTTAGATAAACTGCAGGGATTGTGTATCTGTTTAGTGTCCTCATGACTGTATTTATGTAAAAAAAAACTTAACCAGATGTTGTTCCTGTGTGTGTTTGTGCATGATTTCTTATTTTTCTCTTTTGTTAGTTGTGTTTAATGACATGAGTTTGTTCAGATCAGACAAAGACCCTCTGATGTGAAGGGACACGGGCTATCTATAACGTCACATTGCTAGAAACTTCAGGATCACAATCTTTCATCTTTTAATTGCAATTTGGTAAAAAAGATGTCCTCTATTTTAAAATAAGCCAGCAGGGCTGAAAGGTGGGAGTCTGGCTCGCTTGGCTGTTAATTGAAGTCCAAACCCAGGTTGAGATGAGCTGCATTGCATGAACTCACTGACACGCCATCATCTCCATGACGGGGGTTTTCTTTTTGTTTCCAGCAGATGTAAAGCTATCGAAGAGGAGGCAGCCGTTTGTCCCGTACGCACTGCGCAACCACACGGGATGCACCATGTGGTTCGCCACTTTAACCACGACGCCCACCAGGTCAGTCCAACCGTAACCCTCTGAACCTGATCCAGGAACATTGAGCCTCATTCACCAACATCTTCTTACGAATCTTTTTGAATTTGTTCTTAAGTTGTACTTAGGAAGTCTTTTACGAAAATCCTCCGTCAGATTCATGAACGTGTTCGTAGACCGCAAAATTGTTCGTATCTTTCCTCTTAGAGAGAGAGATAGAGAGAGAGAGATTAAACGTTAACATTTAACCAAGTTACTGTGTTTACCTTTACTTCAGTATATAAAACTAGTGGTTATCCTGCAGCCGATGAAGCATCCATCATTTATCTATACCTGCTCATTGCACTACATGGGAGGCTGGAGCCTATCCCAGCGGTTATAGGTGAGAGGCATGGTACACCTGGACAGGTCTCCAGTCTGTTAAACGGACCTGGTGAAACATTATTGATGTGTTTTCTCATTTAACTGCAACTTTTTTCTGGTATTCTCCCGTCTTCGAGGGCCGCGGTCCTGCAGGTTTTAGTTTTTTCCTGCTCCAACAGCCCTGATTTGAATTAAATGGCTTTGGGCTTTTGTCATTTTTTTTTTCTATTACCAAAGAAATCCAACAAGGATTATTTAATCTGTTTGTTTCATCATGTTACATGAAGCTCTCACAGAGTTGATAACATTTACATGAGTGCTAATTTAAATGATGCTATGCTGTACTAAGAGGCTCTTGATCTGACCTCCACAGGGTGGCGCTGTCTCACAGCAGCAGTGCAGACTCCATCTCGGACGTCCACAGCTCAGGAACCGATGACACCCACAATGTCAGCCAGTGGAGGGAGGTGCTGCCCGGAGAGGAGATTCCCTTTGAGTTTGAGGCCCGTGAGAAACTCCGTCACCGGTACTGATCAGACTCACTCTCACAGCTCCAGTTTGTTAAAGTATCGACTGGATTGGTTCAGCAGCAGAGCCACGTAGGGATGATGTCCAACAAGGACATGACATGTCCTCTCATGGGATCAGTAACCTACATTATCAGGGATATATGGGCTTTATAATCTTTGTCCTGCCCTACTATCAATTTAATCTGGAATCTAAATCCTTATGGGTTATAAGTACTCAACTCTGCTATAGTGTCACCTTGATGATCAACATGAGTTGGAGGGTCACAGACACACTGCTGCTTATTACAGCTGGACAGAATACAGGAGCTGAGCTCCACTGTGAAACAAAGAACTGCTCCAGTTTTATTCCTGGAAGGTTTCTGTGTTTTTATTCGTACTGAAATCAAGATTATTGAAGATTAACCTGCATCCAACCCAAAATCAGAGAGGCTGTCCCAGTCCTGGCTGCTCCAACAGAACCATAAGAACCATAAACTGATTATTGGTTCAAACGCTGTTTGTCACTAAAGGTCTTTTCATTTTTTAATCCAAAAAAATGACTAAAGTGAGAGTAAATAAGTACCTGGTACAAAGAGTGTTTGTAATCTGATGATTATTTGTTTCACTTTAACCTGTTTTAATATGTTGAGAGCCAAAAATACACAAAACCACTTTATCCTCCTTGTTCTAGAAGAGTCTGATATTTTTCAAGCCTTAAATTTAGAACTTTTATCATCAGATGACCAGAAACTAAAGTTATGTGTGCTACTTTAATATTATGAATATGACCCTATCTCAGCGAGAGGAGTTTATTTTTGTGGTGTCACAGCGGTGAACAGAATCCACCAAAAACCGCTTTATCCTCCAAACATGCTTCGTATATGAGTCCAGAGGTGTTCGTCTTCCAGAGACGACTGCCTCGGATATTTTTCATGTGTATTTCATTCCCTGTCCTCTAGATCAGCGGTTCTCAAACTGGGGGTCGCCAGATAATTGTAAAAAAAATATATAGCCAACATTCCATTCACATTCCACTCTAGAATGCGCCGCTTGCTGGCAGCAAATTGTAGCAGCTCCGATCATACAATTTAATCATTACTTAC
>JBBBVU010000014.1:2263118-2276246 GCA_037177055.1 Atherinosoma microstoma
AAAAAAAAAAACCTCTGCTACAACAATAATTTCCCTCAAAGGGATAAATAAAGTATTTTTCATTCATTCATTTCATTCATTCACATTTATCAAATAAATATATTTATTTATTAAATTAAACCATTAATGCAGAGATAAATCTAATATTAGCTTAATTTTTGTAACACATTAATGCATAAATCCACATTAATCCTCCTTATTTATGTAGACTGACAGTTTTTAAGCCTTATATTTAGAGGACTCTGCAAGATGACCCATCTGATATCATACAATTAATCATTGTCGTCGCGGGGGGGGGGGTCATGAACACCAATGTTATCTCGGAGGTTGTGGCTCAAAAAGTTTGGGAACCACTGCTAGATGTGAAGAGTTTGTTTATGCCGCTGTGGTTTGTGAGTCATGTGACTGCATGGTTACATCTGAGTGGTGAAACTGGCAAAAATATATCATATCTAGTTTAATAATTGATGAAGAAAGTAACAAAGCATTGTCCACTTCGTAAATTTACTCAAGTAAAAGTATAGAGCAGTAAAACGACTCAGGAATACTGTTTTCTAAAAGTTATTCAAGTTTCTTTTTTAATAAAATATCCCCACAGTGAGGAAACAATGAGGTGTGTTCAGTGAGAGGCTTCTTCAGGTCTGCTCTAACAATGAAGCACCACAGCCGTACCCCAACAGAACAGATACTTTAATTTATTACTATGATTATATATAATTACTTGTACGAAAAACACATGATTCTGAAGCTGGACCTGAGCAGTCCTCCTGAGTTCTGATCTTCTCCAGCTGAACATCTGATGAAAGAGCTGAAATCAGCTCCCACTACGCCTCAGAGAAGAAACAAACTACCAGCTGTAAAATATCATGTCATTTCCCATAAAGGCAGTGAGGTGGAGTTATTGACATCTGTGTGGAAACAGACTGAATGATGGTGTGACGACCCCCTGCTGCTTAATCCTCCTCCTCCTCCTCCTCCTCTTCCTCTCCAGACACACTCATGAGCTGAAGCTCCACCAGCTGCTGGTTCGGGTCTGCGGATGGGAGCAAGTCAAGCCGGTATCTGTGGACAAAGTGGGCATCTTCTTCCGTTACGCAGCTCCAGACAGGAACAACTCATCCAACACTGTGAGCACCACTCAGCACTCACGCAATCCAGTTTTTCCAACATTTTTACCAACATGTCCCCCCCCCCCTCCTCCTTACTGTCCCACAGGTGGGCAGCCCCATCAGCAGGACCAACATCATCCATCCACATGTTTATGTAAGTCTGCTCAGTGCTTCACACCCAGAACAAGAACTTCAGGGTCTTTGTGCAGACAGGTCCAATGTTTCTTACTCCCATTTCTCTCTTCTAAATGTACCATTGTCATCTTAGGCCTCTTTACTGGGAATTAAATTCAGTTTATTCAGATATTAGGAAAATAAAAGTGCATCTTCTATCTCTAGAACATTTATAGGGTCATCTCAGCAGATGAGATGTGGACCGGCTGCAGTCAGAGACAATCATTGTTCTGTATATCCTGCATAATCCAGACACAATCCTACCTGAGAGAGCATATGTTGTTGTTTGGAAAACTCAGTCACGTCATTATTAAAGAAAATCTTCAACATAATCGCATCAACTTTTAAGAGCCACGTGCTACGGCTGCACAATAATTCAGAGCTTGGTCATATCTAGTCACGCAGCCTCACTGTTCTGATCCTCCTCACACAGCATGATGAGCGGCTGGTGAGTCCATCATCATGTCTGTTACTTCTGGGCCCTTTTACGCCCTTTTATATATCAGTACACAAATATTTAGAGGAAGTCAGAAGCTATAGTGATTATGTGTTGTTATGCTCATGCTCCCACAAGAAGCAACAGCTTCACATTGCAGCCAGCAGCAACAAGGCCCAGTGTAATCTATGAAGATGCATACAGTATCAGCTTATGGTATGAAAAACATCAGGAATGAATCAGTTGTTGCCTAGGTGACGGCATCAGATTTAGGAAAGGCTGAGTGGAAATAACTGGTGCTGTGGTGTGAAATGCTGGAGAATGATGAGTTTGATGGAACTTGCATCTGAAGTGTGCAGAGAGGCGAGGCAAGTTTATTTGTATCGTGCATTTCAAACATAAATGTAATTCATTGTGATCTATTCATCTATTCATTTACAGAATAGAATATATAAAGAGAAACTATTAAAATCATATCAAGACATAAAATGGTGTAAAAAAAAATCCTAATAAAATAATGTAAAATAACTAAATTAAATAGTAATTAAAAGTAATCCAGGATGAGTTTCTCCTGCTTTTTCTGGGAGACTAAACTTTTAATTGAGTTTCTTTTATTTGTTCTTTAATATAAAACAACACATGCATAATATATTTTGCATGTATTATAAAAAAGAAAAAGATTCAAATAAAATAAAATAAATGTCAGTGCTGGAGAGGTAATAAAACCCTGGGAGAGCTCATCAGGAACCTCCCTATATTTGGAAATAGAATATATATTAATTATAACAAAGGAGATAGTACGAATAATAGTACATAGATAGGAGAAAAAATAAAACTAAGTGACCAAACTGGATAATTAAGTAATACATCAGAGGAGACACATTAGCACAATCCCACTGAGCTAGATATACTTGTTCCATAAAATAACACCTTTGTATTTGATGGACAGCTGACCTTTGGTGGTACAACAGAGTGGAATATGCAGGGGGTTAGAACGTCGAATGTTTGAGTTATTATAAAAATAATGTTGAAAAAGGTTGATGAGAAGCTGCCTTGACGACAGCTTTGATGTGGCTGTTGAAAGTCAGATCTGAGGGTTAACAGCAGATGAAAGCAGGAGCAGTTCCTGATGATTGATCCCTCTTACACCTGATCGTACCCTGATTGTAATATGTGTGTGAATCTGTGTTCCTTCAGTTCTCAGCACTGCCTCCTGTCAGGGTGGTCTTCGCCATCACCATGGAGGGAAGCGCCAGGAAGGTCATCACTGTGCGCTCTGCCCTCATGGTGAAGAACCGGCTGGATGTCCCGATGGAAGTCCGGCTCGACAGCCCCTCAGCGCCTGACAGTACGACCCCGCCCCTTTTGAAAATGTCTTTGTGGCCTGTTATGGGACATTTTCACAAAGTTTTTTGTTTTTGGTTCTGCTTTGACAGAACCGGTGGTGTTGCCTCCCATCCTGCCCGGCCAGGCGTTAGCGGTCCCTCTCCACCTGACATCTTGGCGGCTGCAGGCTCGACCCAAAGGTATGGGATTGTTCTTCTGTAAGGTTCCCATCCACTGGACCAGCGTGGAGCGGCCCGGAGAGATCAGCAGCAGTAAAAGGGAGTGTCAGTCCGCGGACATCGACGACAGCCTCAAGCGTAACTTCAGGTAGAAACAAGCTGAAGGGTTTCCACACAAGCACTGTAATGCAGATGTTCTGCATTTGAGTTAGGTGTGGGAGAAAAAATGATTTACTTAAATATTTCACTTTTTTTTTTTTTTTGTTTCACGATTTTTAAATCAATTATTTTGTTGAAAATCTTTTTTTGTTGTTAAAAAATGTATTTCTTTTCCCCAAATCATTTAAAAAAAAAAGTTCCAACCCCCCCCCCCCATTTTTGTTTTTTTATTTCATTTTTTTAATTCTTTTATTTTTTTACATTTTGTGGGATTATAGGAAGCACAATGAACTTCTAGCTGCTTTGTTGTTTTCCTAATTAATTAATTTTTTTAAATAAAATAAAAATTGCAACAAAATGTTCTTTTTTTTTACTTCACAAAAATCGGCAATGTCAAAGAATCACAATTTAAATCAAATCGGCACCCAAAAAGTCGTAAAAGAATCTGATCGGGAGGAAAGCGTACTACTTTTTAGTACTTTCTTTACACTGTCTGTAATGCTTTTAATGTTTTATGTAAAGCACTTTGAATTGTTTTGAACAGGTAATGAGCTATACAAATAAACATGCCTTGCCTTGTAACAGCTCTTATTTTAGGTTTTGCCTACCTACATCTACCTTTCCTATCTTGCAGGTTTTGTGTGGTCATCAAAAAGGAGAACTATCCAGAGCAGCAACCTGCTAAGAGGCAAGTTTCCTCCGGCGGTGCACATCAGATCTATCGACAGCCAGGCCACACCGTTTATCTGCTGCCCACCATGGTCCTGGCCAACCTGCTGCCCCATGATCTCAGCTTCTACATCAAAGGGACGGCCATCAAAGGCTCGCTGAAGCCGGGAAAGGAGGCCGTCCTTCACTCTGCAGACACCTCACAGAACATGGAGCTGGGTCAGGAGCCTCCGTCACCGATGGATGTTTCACTCCTTATTCTCGCTCGTGGTTGTAACGATGTTTTGATTTGTTTTTTATTTCAGGAGTCATGCTGGAGAGCTTCCCTGTGTGCAAAGAGCTGCTGATTCCACCTGGCACGCAGAACTACGTGGTGCGCATGAGGCTGTACGACACCAACAAGCGCCTGCTTTGTCTCACCATCCGCATCATCCTGCGGGCACAAGGAGCTCTGAAGATCCTGATTTCTGCTCCGTACTGGCTCATCAACAAGACCGGTAACGTTTGCATCGCAGCTACGGTTACGCTCGGCTTCTTGTTGCCGTTTAGTAAAACCACTTTCCTTCCTCAGGCCTGCCCCTGATATTCCGCCAGGATAACGGGAAGACGGATGCATCAGGGCAGTTTGAGGAGCACGAGTTGGCCCGAAGCCTCAGCCCATTATTGTTCTGCTACACTGACAAGGAGCAGCCGGCTATGTAAGTCTCCCCTCTCCTCAGGTTCTACTCCATCCAGATGGTGTTTCATTCAGTCCACCTTTTCCAGGTGTACAATGCGGATTGGGAAAGGGATCCACCCAGACGGCGTTCCAGGCTGGTGCCAGGGCTTCTCCTTGGATGGAGGGAGAGGAGTCAGAGCAGTGAAAGTGATCCAGCACGGGAACAGGCCTGGACTCATCTACAACATAGGCAAGCTGCTCGGCTGCAACCTGAACGTGGACATATAACATAAAACATAAAACCAGCTACCTTATGATGATTTCTCCCCCATCCCCCCCCCCCTCTGAAACTTAACACAGGCATCAGCGTACGGAAAGGAAAAGGCCAGTACCGAGACACTCACATCGTCACCTTTGCTCCGCGCTACCTGCTGGACAACCGCTCCACTCACAAGCTAGCCTTCGCTCAGAGGGAGTTTGCAAGAGGAAAGGTGGGAAACAGTCGCCCTCTGGTTAAGATTAAGTGGTTAATACAGTGAATTCCAAGCCTCCAGTTCAGTTTTTGACAGGAACTTTAGTTTCATACGTTTCTCTCAAAATTTAGAGAAGAAAAAAAACAATCCATCAAGAGATCCAAAACTTTCCTGCTGACAATTCTCTCACAAACAGGAGTTTCCGACCTTTTTTTCTCTTTGTTATATATTTATCTTGACCAAAAGAGAAGCCCTCTCAGAATTATTTAGTTTATATTATTCTTACAGTTTGTTACATTTTGCACAGTTTCTCTTTTTAATCTTGTCTTCTAAGCCGTTCCACAAAGTCACCCCAAAGACAAAAAATGCACTTACTTTTTTTTATTTATTCATAAGATTTTGCATCAGTGCACAAAACCACCTGGTTATAGACAGTACCTTTTGTTGCTTTTCAGTAACAGATGAACAGACATAAGAAATATAAGAGGAAAATAACAAAAACAAATTAATAAAAAAAGGAAAAAGTGACAATAAACTCCACTGTAAGTAGAAATTAAGGGGGGGGGGGTATGGTTGTTGAAAATAGTAATCATCGTAGTCATCCAAGAGTTCCAGTAGTTTACAAACTTTTCCATATCCTGCCTCAAAACTTCCATTATATACTGTAAATATCGTGCACTTCATTAATCCAGTCTCCATTTGTGGGAGAGTCCATTGACATCCGTTTGCTCGAGAAGTGCACATACTTTTTAAGTGTAGTGCAAATACAGGCTGTTTAAATGATGTTTTCCCCTCTCTCTCTCTATACTGTAAATCCCTCCTTCTCTCCTGGAACAGTTTTATATGTTACCAGGAAGTAAATTATTTCTTGTATTCCATCTCACCACGTTAACCTGCATTATGTGCTGTCCTTATTGCTCTCTCGTAATGTGCATCATGACTCTAGGGTGCTTTTGTAGTGTTACTCTACATTTCTACACAAGTGAACAGTGCAGGGTATTCACTGCATTGTGGTTCAGAAATTACCTAAAACACAGATACTTCCAGACCATATTGAACTTACATGTTTAATGTGAGCTTTCCAGCACAGTTTGTGGTCAAGTATCCCATCTAATAACTTATTTTTGAATACTTTATCATGGCATCATTTGTTTTTTTAAAGTTTACTCAGTTCTCTCATGTCTGCTTCTAACAGCTGCTTCAAAAACTTGAGTATCATCTACAAAAACGACCAATTTCAATATATTTGATACATTACAAGTTTCACTAATGTAGAAAATGAACAATTCGGGGTTAATTCGATGTGTGTTGTAGGGTATATCCAACCCCGAGGGCTACATCTCCACCCTGCCGGGCTCCAGCGTCGTCTTCCACTGGCCCAGAAATGACTACGACCAGCTGCTGTGTGTGCGCCTCATGGACACGCCCAACTGCACTTGGTCAGGAGGCTTCGAAGTCAACAAACCCAAGTCGTTCCACGTCAACATGAGGTGAGACAAACCAACGTGGACTAGCTTATAACAACTAAGGAAGCGTGTTTGCTTTTCTCTGCAAGTCAAAATGAATTCTTTATTAACGAGGCTGTGGATGACGTCATTGATAAGGCGAGTCCAGATCGATTTTTATCTCCATACATCAGGTCGTGATGTTTGAAACGGTGCCTGAAGGCATCCTTCTGTCTCCTGGAAAAGTTTGAAAGCTCCATCAGTAACAATGATGTGTTCAGAATGACTCTGGTCCTTGTGTTAGAGGCCATGTTGGCTGCCTGTACAGAATATGAAGGACCATTTTTATGCTAAAAAGTTAGACAATAAGACCAAATACAAGCAACAGGTATGAAGTATTGATAAAGGAGTTAATGAAAATAAAAAAGAGAATAGAAAGGGATATAATTTGGTGGTATTTAAAATAAACTCATACAGTAAGTACATGATTAAATAACAAGTAAAAAACTAATCTATAAAATAATGATTAAATAAATAAGATGCGATAAAAAAAAATCACCCAAACTGCTCCAAATCTGAGTCAAAACTGTAGCAAGACTCATGACCAGTAAAAAAAAAAAAAGTATGGTCTCATCTCTCCTGTGCTTGCTTCCTGTCAAAGCCTTAAAAGGCCCCCACATCCATCTCATACTTCCTGGTATGTTTCCTCCCGACCGCTGGGATCCACAGATTGAGACCTTTCAAGTTTCCCTAAACCACAGTTCAGAGCAGAAGAAGCCCCCACTTTATGGAGCTGTCTACCCACACATAACATTTCTGATCCCTCTGAATATATCTTAAAAGAACTGTGGGTGTCTGATGAATATATTACTACAGATAATCTGGCTGCCTTGTCCTCTCTTTTCTGGGATATCGATAGTATCTTTTTATTATTGTTATTCTTACCGTTACTTTTATTAACAGCCTTTTAAACTTTAATTTAATATGTTTAATATTGCATTAAATTCCCAGTTTTTCACTCTTTAATGTTTTTGATGTCTCAAATTTTACAGTTTTTTGTTTCATTGTTTAGAAAAGTGCCATTAAGATAGTCTTTTTTTTATACCTTTGAACAGGGACACGCTGGGAAACTGTTTCTTCCTGCGGACAGAGGTCACCCTGAAAGGAGCTACCTACCAAATCTCCTTCACCGACACCGACCAGCTGCCTCCGCCGCTCCGCATCGACAACATCTCCGAGGTACGTCACCGGACAGCTTCAGTGAAAACGGCTTCGTTTAGAAAAGAAGGTCCGTTATAATTCATGAAGAAGTCCTGTGGGAATGTGAGCATCTGCAAACACACAAACCTGCCTCTGTAATGGCGTTCATGTAGAATCAGTACACGCATGTCATGTCAGGGCACTTTGAAACCAAATGGTTTCACACAGCAACAGTGGAAAGAAAATCTGCATCAGAATCATCTGAGAGGAAAAGAGAAAAAGGATGAAGACAACTGTTTCAGGGAGATGAACTCTACAAAAGGGACAAACATGCAGTAGGGGTGGTTGTTCGACATGTTATATGAAATGGTTACATCTATCCATCCAGGAAACTCCCCTACATGCATGCTTGTTGTATCAGGAGACAAGCGCGTCAAGCTAGTTTGCAAGTATTACGAGATGGAAGCTGAATGCGAGACAGACGAGTTGGTCCTGAAGAAAAAAAATAGGCATAAGATCTCTCATATCTGCACAAAGAGCCGTAAAACTGCTGCTGCAAAAGGCGGCAGTTCCACAAATTTTGTTTCCTCCTCCACAACGCAAAGAATGTCTCAAAATGGCCACATCTCCCCCTGCAGCGATGGAAACGTCCAACGAAGCAGGTGCAAAGTAAATTAGTCTGGGATCCAGGTTACAGCAAAAAGACCTGCTGTTGTCTTTTAGTTTGGATAAAAGCTTCTTGCCTAAGCAATGAGCAGAGAGACCGGACTGATGTGACTGTTTGATTCCCCTCAGGTGCCCATCCAGTTCTTGCAGCACGGTGTGGCCGACATCCGACTCCACACCGAGGTGAAGGCCATGTCGGTGCTGGACTACGCCTGCGATGAGCCCACTCTGCCCCCCTACCTCACGCTCACTGTGAAGGGCGCGGGATCCTCCGAGGTCACGGCCGACATGAACTTCTTCAGAGAGTACAACAAACTCTACTACGAGAACTTCATCTACATCGCAGCCACGCACACCTTCTCGCAGTACGGGCCGATGAAAGAACACAAACGTGTCTCTGTGAGGTGTGTGTGTGACGGGCTCAGCAGCTTCCTCTTGTTTTGTTCAGGAACGACGGGAGGAGACCTGTCGGGAAAAAGCGGCTGGTGGGATGTGCTGAACTGGTTCTGGATGTGGATACCAAGACTCAAAGGGTCATCCTTCGGAAAAAGGTACGAGGAAAACAAGAAGGGGGGGGATTTACACAGCTGATGATAAAACTTCCTAAAACTTTAGAAGAGAAGAACTTTAGATTTTCATCTCTAGTGGTTACATTTTCTGTAAGGATGCATAAAGCTTACAGACTAGTTGTTGTGCAGGAGCCGGGGAAGCGCTCCCAGCTGTGGAGGATGACTGGGACGGGCATGCTTTGTCACGAAGGCTCATCTCCCCCCCAAAGCAAGCCGGCCCAGCCGCGGCCTCTGGACTCGTCCTTGGTGCTGGACATCGCTGGGCTTGCAGCTGTTAGTGACAACAGGTTTGTCTCAGGAGTCACTTACGACCACTTTTGGACATTGGATCATAAATATGGAGCAGACATATCATTGCTTGTCTCTAGGGCTGGGACATTATGCTTTCCGCCCGATTAGATTGTTTTGGGTGCCGATTCGATTTAAATTGCGATTTATTTTTTTTATATTTCGGTTTTTTGTGAAGTAAAGATTTTTTTTTACAAAAAATATTTTTACAAAAATATTTTTTTGCAAGACAAGTAAAAATAATTATATATTTTTTTTAATTTAAATAAAAAAAAGGAAAGATTTTTTTAAACAAAAGCATTTATTTAAACAACAAATTATCGTGATACTTATGTGAATCAATTTTTCTCCCTCCCTTACTTGTCTCTGGTTGCTTTTTGCGGTCTCTCAGCTTTGAGCCGTTGATGCTACGAAGACCGGACTCGCGGCGCAGCACGACCCAGACGTGGTACTTCAGCTCTGGCATGCTGACCTGCGGCCTCCCTCGGCTGGTGGTGCAGGTGTGTTCATTCATAAATCTCCCTTCTGCTCTGTGCGCTGCTGTGTTTTGGCTTACAGTCCCGCGCTTTGTCCCCGACAGGTGAAAGGTGGCCTCGCAGGCCTGTATGACGGAGCAGAGGTGGTGCTGGGACCAGATTCAGGTCTACTGCAGCCTGGTCCTGAGCAGCAGTTCATCAACCAGAAGATGAGGCCTGGTTCTGGGGTGCTGTCAGTACAAGTGCTGCCAGATGGACCCACACGTGTCCTTCAGGTGAGAACAGAACCAAGTAAAAGACATTTAGCTTCTGGGCTCCTGTTACATGTAAAGCATTATAAAAATGATTCATGCAGTTATTGACCCGAGTCAGTTTGAACTGATATTAGGAGTTTATATTGCACGTTTGCAGGTCAGCGACTTCAATCAGAGGAGAATGATCCGGAGCTCGCCCAGCACAGAACAGGAGAAGAGCAAAGAGGAAGTAACAAAGACGGAGCCTGAGCAGGAGCTGGAGGTAAGAGTGACGTATTCACTTCATGCCTCGATGCGCTTACTCGCCTCCCGGGTAGCAAACATTTCAGGAACAGCCACAGCAACCAGCCTGATATTATCTCTAAGCCAGGGATGTTTAAATCTGGTCCTCAAGGGCCCCTGATCCACAATCTCTGCTCAAACACACCTGATGTAAATGAAAGTGATCCACCAACAGCTTGTTATCAAGTCCAGTTAATGAGCCATAAATCATTTAGTGGACTCCTCCAATAGAACCAGGAGTCCTGCACGTGTGTTTGCGGTTCAACAACAAACTCCCATCACGTCCTCTGACGTTCTCTTTGTGTTCCTGGACAGGTGCTGGTGAACCTGGAGGAGGGTCTGGGTGTTTCTTTGGTCAACAAGCTTCCCGAGGAGCTCGTCTTCACGACGCTGTCAGGCGTCGACGTTCACTTCACTCGCACCGCCGCCAACGAAGTGCTGGAGCTGAGCATTCAGAACATCCAGGTGAGCGGAGCATCGTGGTTAACAGACTGGTTCATGGACACCTGAAGCGTGTCACATACATGTCATCAGTATCAGGGAGGCAGTCTGCAAAAACGTTCGTATGTCATCATACTGATCTCGTATCAACGCCTTTTACTGTAGTTTCACTCTGTGGCCAACATGTCACACATCAATAACAGATTATGTTATTAAAGAGGAATTTATTGGTTCATTAGCACGGTGGTCGTCATAGAAACAGTGAAGTTGAGATGATAACAGTGAAATATCAGTTTTGTGTTAGTGTTGCTTCTGTCTTTCTCCTTGAATAAAGGTTAAAAAGTCATGTGAGTTTAGTCTGGTTCCAGCTGGTGATTAAAATCACAAAATCTTTCTCACATTTCCATATTATTATTTATTTATAGTCGGTTAAAACTTCATATAATAACAAAAGATGGTGAGAAATACCAAAATTTTTGAGTTAATAAAAGCCTAAGTTTGTTATCTTGGTAGTCATGTCTCAAAAAGTTTGGGAACCTCTGAGATATTTGAAAGTTGGTCTCCAGCAGTCTCCAGCTTCTGGTCTCCATTCTGCAAATGTTTCCTATTTGGAAAATCCGATTGGGTTTCTGTTTTCATGAGAACTTTCTCCACTGGCCAGGTTGCTGAAACCATTTCCTGATCTCTGTGGCTCTTTGAGATAATTGTCCTGCCGGGTGATCCAGTGTTGCCAAAGTCCAGCTGCAGACTGCCTCTTGTTTTCCTCCAGCATCCTCAGCTAGTCTTCTTCCAAGGATTACTCTGGATCAGGGACCAATTCCGAACCTTTTGGCCAGTGTCCTGCAGGTTTTAGGGTGCGTCTACACCGGGATAGTCCGCTAGACTCTGTACGTTTGGGGACTTGGTGCAGTGGGGGGGGTGCAGCATTCTTCCAGACTGAGTTTGTGTTTACGCTGTACTTCTCAAATATTGAACCTTTTAAATAAAGTGTTCCATTCATCGCCAGTGAAGAAGAAACCTTGTTTATCTATTGGTTAAAGCAGGACAACTTGGGTTTTCTAGCACATCAGAGGAAAACATGCTGCATCAGACCCTAGGTGTCTTTGGTTGATCAGATTTTATTAGAACTTCAAGTCCATTTCCTCCCGGCCACAGCAAGACGAGATGATGCACTTTGATTTGGATGCACTCGGACTCTCCGAGTGTGAATACCTCCTTCGAACTTCACCCGCTTCAACGCACCTGACTCAAGTTAACGGGGTCGTTGAGAAGCTTGATTAGAACTTGCCAACAAACTGTTGCAGAACCATTTGATTGAAATCAGGAGTGTAGCAGCGGGGCAACATCTAAAACCTGCAGGACTCTGGCCTCACAGGTCCAGAGTGGTGATCCCTGCTCTAGATGAAGGGCAGGAGCACATTAAATCAGTAAAAAATCCCCTGATTGGCTCCCGGTGTGTTTCAGGATTGATTTTAAGGTTCTTTTAAGTACTTTATAAATGTCTTGATTATCTCGGACCTTCTTATTTATATGACCTGCTTTTGAATTATGAGCCCTCGCGGATCCTGACCCGAGGTCCTCTGGTACCGGCCTTTTAATTGTTTCTAAAGTTAGAACCAACAACCTGCTGGGGAACCTCCGGGCTGCACAGTGTTGATGTTTTTAAAAACAATCTCAAGACCTTTATAGCTTAGTTTTTAGTTGATTTGTTTGTTATTCTTTTAGTGTCTCTTATTTTATTCTTATTTGTTTAATTCTTATTTTATGTGTCTATTTCTTTTTGCTATTATTTGATTATGTACTTAATATTTATTTCAAAAACTGCCTATTTAGGTAGCTTTCTCTTTTCTCTTTTTATGGACATTATTTTTATGAACTCTTTTATTCATACTTCTGTACTTGTTGCCCTCATTTATTCTTCTTTTTAGTTTTATTTAATCTTTGTTTTTACATGTTAACATCGTCTAACTCCAGTGTTTTCCTCATGGAGACCTCCAGGCCAGGAGCTTAACCTGCTCAGCCTGCAGGGTCGTTGCCACGATGATCGCCCTCGTCTGGGTGGTTGAGGAGGATTCCTGCACTGCAGCCCTATCATAGCAGTGTAGTCCCTGTCCTTCTCTGATTTAAGCATGTTATTTGATGGATGTTTATTTTCATTCATATTTTTATTTTTATATTCAGTTGAAGAGGCAGAAATGAGGAGTTTGAGTTTATGCTTGTGTTAAATGGGATTGGAGCGGGTGTGTGTGTGTGTGTGTGTGTGTGTGAGAGAGAGAGAGAGAGAGAATGATCAGGTGTTAAATTGTTAGGTTATGTACATGTGC
>JBBBVU010000014.1:2293488-2305754 GCA_037177055.1 Atherinosoma microstoma
TGTCTATTGTTCTGTGAACTTCTGTGATATCTTGACCCAAAAAATGGCGGCGCGCATTGAATCATGGGATTTAATTATGTCACGCGAAAATGCTCTATATATGAATATACCCCTCCCCCACCTCCAAGCCTGTATCCCTAACCCTCCTCTCTCACCCCGAACCCTCCCCAGCAAACCCATCCCTCCCGCCTTCCCATCCACACCCACGCTGTCAACCCACCCTCCAGACCCCTAATCCCATCCAGCCCCCAGAATCAATCCCCACCGACCTCTGAGTGAGCAGCCCAAGCAGACCAGAGGGCAGCGGGCCCCAGACAGCCACATCAACAGACAACCATGCACACCCCCACCCCATCCACTCTGTCCTTCCAAAGATACATTCACCTCTCACCCATGTTCAAAACAGATATCCATACAGACAAGAGCATTCACAGGGTCTCCGGGGGTTGCATGTACCCCCTTCCCTCTCTCCCCTCCCTCTCCTGTCTCCGAAGCGCAGCACCCCTGGGGGGCTGCAGGCCCCCAGCAGTGACACTCAAAGCCAGCAGGCCGAATGTCTAAAAAGCCTCCAATTGATCCAAAATACTGCAGGTTTCTCCCCAGTTAGCTTCTCTTTCTGTTCCATGCAGCATTCAAGCATGCGTTACAGACATATTTGCCCCTACTGATATTTTTCAAACACACAAGAAAAACTTTGCATGAGGATTCACTTCCCAAAGCCGGTATCTTGCTGAGCTCCTGTTTGTGACCGTTACAGCAGCAGGTCTCTTGGGGGTGGTTTTATAAGTTTGGGAACATCTACTGCAAATTATTAATCATTCATACAAGTGAAATCACTCCTCCCTGGATTTCATCTGTCACCATATGCAGCTGTTCTCTAATCCTCTGATGATAATTCCAAATACTTTCTCAACAGAGGTCATTGGGGGTGCAGACCAAAGCTGGAAATAGCTTTTTCATTTCAAACTTTCAAGCTGCTTCAGGCTGTATTTGTTTGTGAGTGTGTGTGTGTGTGTGTGTGTGAGCATTAACATTTCAAATCCAGGAGTGTACCCATTTTGATTCTGCACCGAAAGTACAAGCACTTTTCATTTTTATCAGACATCCTGATATGTTTTAGAGCTCTTTCCAAGATCATGAATGAGTCCAAGGAGAAGTCATGAGGGGTATTCTCTTAGCAAATAAAACTGAGTCTCACCACAGGAGCTGGCTTTGCTCCTTTAACGACGCAGACCAGAGTGAAGTTCTGGGCTTCATAGCGGCTGAATGGAGCTGGGCTGTTGGCTGCCTCCACCGAGATAGACTTGGGAGGTACTGGAGAGAAAAATACAAAGAAGTCGTGGAAATACTTTGACTACAGGTAAGCATGGTTCTCTCCACATCAACCAACGTGGCCTTTGAAATGAATGAGAGCACAATAAACATGAATACAAACCAATGACGGTGAGCGTGATGCTGCTGGAGGCTAGAATCACTTTGTCTCTGGAACTTCTGTCGTAGATGCCCACGTGGCACTCATAAAGGCCGTCATCGTCCATCTGGACCTCAGGAAGTCTGTTCAAATGCACAAGAACCAAATTTCAACAGGATGATTTCTTATAAAGTAGCCCCGATACGATCATTTCCAGTCATTTCTTTCTTAATTCTGGTTAGCTCCAGATTTGTTATAATTTCAAATACGTTGTAACTATTTAAGAATGCTGGACAACTTTATCCTGTCGCCTCCATTTCCTAAAACAAAGATTGTATATTCATGCTTTGATGACGTTTCTTTTCTTTTCTTTAAAGTAGTATTGTTTTGGACATGTGACAGTGATAGTAAGTCAGCATTGTGCGGTGGTTAACCGAAGCGGAGAATGTCTGTGGTGTGGTAGTTTTATATGGTGTCGAAAGAAGATAATCGAAAAGCAGCATGCAGTACTTGCAATATCTAAGTAATGTGAGCAGGATGTTGCATCAAATCATTCAACACCATCAGTTTGATACGTCATCTGAAAAACCACCAACCAGAGGTTCACAAACTTTGGCGGGAAGCTAACGCTGCTAACGCTGCTAACGCTGCTAACGCTGCTAACGCTGCTAACGCTGCTAACGCTGCTAACGCTGCTAACGTTAACTTTAATCTTGTACAGAATTTGATCATCTTAACTTAATTTTTTTTTAAAACAATATCAGTAAATATCGGTTATCGGCCATTGCAAAAATATTAGTATTGGATATCGGTATCGGCCAAAATGTTCATATCGGTGCATCCCTATTACAAACATTGTTGCTTTAGGCTAGGTTGCTAATGTGTGGGGGTTGGTAAATGCAAACTTTGGTTGCTTATGTGAGTAACTAATGATCAGTCTAGTTGTCTTGTAACTCAGAGTTACAAGACAACTAGGCCGATTGTAGGTGATGTCATTATTGATTTGTTGCTCCCGTTGCACCAACCAATTTGTAAGCATCTAAAACTAAAAATGTGCACCATGAGAACACCAGACAATTTTGGTGATGATGATTAAGAAACCACACATTTTGATGCAACTTTTCACAAACAACTCCCCTGTAATAACTGTCGATGACAACAGTTCACAGCTGTGAATATATTGGAAAGAAATTTAATACATTTAATAAAGACAACAATGGCCTACAGGCAAATTTGCCGTTTGGAAAAATGAGTTCACCTCATCATTTCCAGCAAAAATTCCTTCTGAAAACAGGATTTGAGATAAGTGAAATAGTCAGAAAAACTAGTAGAAGAAACATCTTTCCAGAAAAAAAATAAGCATGCATGACCTTGATCTAAGGCTTCTTTAATATACTTACATTTCAATGTGGGCATATACTCTCAAAACATGATTAATAATCTTCCATATTCTGCTCTTGCAGAGTTTATCACTCTCAAAAAAACATCAGACAAACTTTAGGCGGAATATAGGATTGTGAGACTTGGTTAGATTAGCCATTTTTTGCAGTATGTGGAGCAGGAGGGTGGAGGCATGGAGGCTAGTTCATGCTGTTAGCTGTCTGGTCTCTTGGCCCTATTCAGGTGGATGGCGGCTAACTGCTAGCTCCTGCCTTTTCAGCCAGAAAATCAGACCCCAGCCACTTCTGTCCCCCATCTGGCGTCCTCTCATGGCTTCTCATTTAATTCTATCCTCTCAGCAAACACTAAATATTGGCCCTTTTATTCAGCTCCTAAACATCTATTGCAAATGCCTACTGGGGTGTCCTTCAGAGCAAACCTTCAGAAATGAACAAATCCTCTCTAACCTGACTGTTGACTGGTACACCAGGTCCTCTCGTCTCTGCCCGTCTTCCATGTGGGTGTAGCTGGTGTTGTACATGGCATCGTAGGTGAAGATTTTTTGCTTGCCATTACTTCCTTCCATGACCTGCAACACAATCGTCGACGTGAATTTGCCAAGTTTTAATACAGCAGGTGAAATATCTGGAGATAAGTTATGTACCTTATATGTGATAATGTTTCATACATGCATCTGGCCCCTATAGAGATTTGTAATTAGTCAATTCTACTGTCGTAATCAGATCAAAACATCACTTAAAATTCTATAAAAGATCACCTAGTAAATTATTATTAGTAAATTATCTTATTCATCTTACTTTATTTGGACAGAAGCTAACCCAAAACAATTAATCAGATTGATAATCTATATCCGTGGTTCCCAACCTGGGGACCAGGACCCCCCAAGGGGGTCCCCTGAAGAGCACAGGGGGTCCCCACGGCTTGGACATTCAGAGCCATTGTGATTAATGCCCACACATTGTACCTATTTTAAGAAAAGAAAGTAAGGCTATATGTTGTTCATTTAACTTTGGCTTCATCTAAGGAAGGGACTCAGCCAAAATCACTGATCTATATCATAAAAAATGGGACAACAAAGCACAAAAAAGACTAATAATGTGTGTTATTAAAGGAAACCTGATGCAACACAGTTTTAAACATGTTGACGATGATACTTTTACCATCAAATCAGCAAATACACTAATGAGCCACTAATAATGAGCCTAAAATTAGATAAGTCCTCCTCATCTAACCGAGTGCAGTGTCTGATACCAGAATGTTACCATGTCTTTTAGGAGTTGTGGGTTTTTTGTGAACTGGACTTGTTTCCCACAGACAGATCCCATCAGAGTTATATCTGGAGAGTTTGGAAGTCAGACAAACAACTCAGACTCTTCATGTCCTTTGATTCCCATTCATAATTCTTTAAAATTTCCAACCAAAGCAGTATTTACATGATTTTTGTATCTTCTGGAGACCTCCGGAACTTTTTCCTAACTAATGCTTAAAGTGGGTGAAGATGTAGATTATTACCTCACTGTGTCGCTGTTGACGTCGACTTTCAATGTCAAAACACTCGTTTGCTCACCTGAAACCACACAATCTCCCGGAGGTTTCCATCTGTTCGGAAGTTGCACTTGAGCGTGACTGTGTCTCCAATGACGATGGGAGGAAGAGGCTCAATGGAGACGGTCAAATAACCTGCCAACCACAACAACACGAGACAGTTTTCATCTAAAGTACAGGACAAACAGGTAGTTTTGCATGTTCAATTCCACTTGTGGTAGCTGTAAAATGTAGTTTATTGCTTCCTGTTGGAGTCCACAACACAAATCAGCCACAATTAGTGACTCTTAAAAAGAAATGCAAACAAATTCCTGACATCCATGTTCATGTTTTCATCTTGACTTCAAATTACTGAGTTTTTGGTGTTTTGATATGATAAGTAGAGTCTGTGGTTATATCATCCTTCTCAATTACTGCAAATACTCCTGTTTTTAATAACTTTTTTAGAGGTTTGCAGGTATTATTACAACCTCTGAAGATGATCTATTACCTGAGCAGCAGCTGCCAGTAGTACCAGCTGAGGTAATAACATCCAGAGTGACTATACAGCCTCTCTGAGATCTTTCACTGTAACAAAAAGTGACTTTTGATTAATTCAAATGTATAAAAACAAGAAAACTAGTGATCCAGGCCTTTAAGCCTTTAAGATGTTTTGTACTCGGACCAAATGACTGGTTTAATCAGGCTTCATGGACAAGTATAGCTGAGTATCTAAGATTTTTCCCACATCGTTACCAGTTGGCCATTTACAGAAGGAACAAATCTTAAAATAATAGAAATACTCTTCAAAAAAGGTCTAAAAGTTATTGACAAGAAACCATTCATATTTCATCATTGTAATATCCTACAAAGATTTAACATTCTTGATTTTTATAACTTTATAAATCTGAAATGAACAGTTTCTCCGTGGGTTCCTCCTCCTTTAAATGAATGTTTTATACAGAAGCATGATGGTGGCACCAGGTTGTGCTGTCAGTAAAATGAAGAAAATTCAGGAATAATCTACCTCCTGTTATAAGAAAATGTTCCACAAATTCCATCTTTAACCCTTTAAAGCCCGACCCAAGAAAAAAATGGGTAGAAAAGACAATTATTTGAAAAAATCTGAAGTCTTTATTTGGCCATTTAACAAAATTTGAAAAAATAAAAACAAAAAATTATTTTTGTATATTTACCATTTATTACTCTGTGATATGTTAAGATTATTGTAATGTAGTCTTGTACCCCCTGGAATCAGGTTGTTGTACAACAGGGTTTTACCATCATGCAAAAGGTCTCAGAAACTGTGCGTATACAGTATGATGCATACGGCATTAAGGGTTAAGGCTCATCTCCAAAAATGGTTAAAGAGACATCAAACCTGGGATCATTTCTAATTTTTATGTTGTCTATCTGTTGTACGTTTATTTGTATTTTATTGTTTCATATTTTCCTGTATGATGTTTTTAATTCCATCTTCTTACCTGCCTGCTTATAGAAATTAACATCCTTTGCTATAATCCAGCATGTTTACATCAGGGGTGTTTGTACTGATACAATGTCCCAATTAAATAAACAAATAAAATAAGAAATATGTCAGAAAAGCTTTTTTTCCCCCTTACATTTTCTTTGGTAAACGGGGGTAAACCAGCCTTCAGTCCTAAAGTCTTCACCGTGTGTGAAGTCTGTGTGGAGTGAGCTGGTATCTGGACCTGCCCTTCAGCATGTGGATGTGGAGCAAAGGCAGCTTGCAGAGCAGAGGCAGGGCAATGCTGGAAGGCCTTCTGTCCTCACAGCCAGCCTCACCTCCACATCGCCGGCTCGTAGTACATGACGTCACCCTAACCCTACAGATTATTTTTCTCCCATGTTTTTCCTCTTAATCCTCCCTGCGGCTTTGCATTCAGCCATTTGCCCAGCTCTGGTCTCTCCAGACTTACAAACAATATAGAAGAGAGATTAACACATATCTGAATAAAGCTGAATCAATTTAAAAAAAAAAAAAAAAAAATCTCTGATTTGTGATGTCCTCAGTAAACAACAGAAAGCAATCATTTAACTGAAGAAAGCATATTTTGAAATGAGATTAAGGTTGGTGAGAATAGATATTAGAAAGTGATATCATTAACCCCCGATCAGCTTATAGGACGGGTTGTGGGTGATTACGGTGTTTGCCCTACTTTAATGTGCCGAACACAGTAAGGACAATTTAACAGTTCGGCCTCGGTGGAGGAAGTGTGAAGAACGTAATACTTAGGTCCTTCTGTTGGAGCTGGAGAAGATGGGGCTCTACAGCTGCTCTGCTTTACATAAATTTCTCCCATGCTGGGGAGCGAGTCTGTCCCGCTGTCAGATAAAAGAAGTCACATTTAAAAAGCAACAAGTTAAAAGACTAGAGAACCAGTCCCAGTGGTGCTGCCACGCCGCATGAAGAATAGATGTGATGAAATGAAAACTGAATGAAAACTACTGGATGTTCTCGTCATGTTAAAGCCTGCCTGATCACAGAGCTGATGGGCAGCATATGACACCACGGCAGCCGAGAATCAGAGCAGCAAAACTCAGAAATCAGACAGAAGGACTTTAATCTGAGAGGGAACCAAGAAGTCAAAGGTCCCGATGAAGCTGCAGAGCTCCACTTTAACCCTTTAAAGCCCAACCCAAGAAAAACTGGAGAGAAAAATTCAATTTTCTTTAATGTGACGTCTTTTTTTGGCTCTTTAACAGAAGGTGGAAAAAAAATTAACTTTTTTTGTTGTTGGTATATCTACTATTTATTACTGTGTGACATAACAAAATGATTATAATGTAGTCTTCTGCTTCCTGGTATCCATTAGGTGGCAGAAGACAAGCATCATGTTGTATTCTGCAGGGTTTTGAGCAAAGTTTTTTTTATTATAAACTGATGCAAAATGTCTCAGAAACTGTATTAAATATGACACGTTTGGCTTTATAGGGTTAAGAAGTGCACTCCATGAAGCTGAGCTTTAAGGAAGAGTATCCACCTTAAAGGTGCAGCGTGTAACAAATGGATCCACATATATGGCGGCTGCCATATTTGTACCCTCTATTTTTACCACGGTGTGTCTCTGAATGGACAAACAGCTCTGCCCTTCAGCGTCCAAAGGTTGAGAAACCCCCCTTCATAACTCTATTCTCCAGGATGCTTACAAACACTTTACAGTAGCAGCAAACACCAGCTACTGGATATCAACATACTGGCTGTTTTGAATGTGCATTGATCCAGCAAAGGAACACAAGAGGACATTATCAGAGGAAGTGAGAAAAAGAAAGAGAGAAAGGGACGGAGCAAGAGATAAGACAAGAGTCAACATCTGACTGACTTTTACTGACTGGAGAGAGCTCTGAGTAGAGACAGGATGCAAGATGGATGCAGAATTAGATGTTTAGTTTAGTCGTACTTCTTTAATCCTAAACTAGAAGCTAAACTCTTCTTCATGTCCCAATATACCAAAAGTGTCAAGAAACAAAGTACAAATACTTTTTTACCTTACTTAAGTAGAAATTTGTTTATGTTGGCCGATGGGGTATGATTGGATCCTGTGGCACAGCCGGGGCTTTTGTCTTTAATGGTATTTTTTCCTTACATTACTTTTACTTTTATACTTTAAGTACTTTTGAAACCAGTACTTTTACACTTGTACTTGACTAAAAAGCTTGAGTTGATACTTTAACTTCTACAGAAGTCTTTTAAAACCCTAGTATCTATACTTCTACCTGAGTAATGAAAGGGAATAGTTTTGATACCTGTGCAATACACTGATACTTCATTTTTAACAAAATCACAGGAAAAACTACTTTGAACTGTCTGGTTAGAACGGGGTCCATAAGAGAAGTTGACTCCAATCCCCAGGGACCCTGCAGGTTTCAGAGGTTTCCCTGCTCCAACACACCTGGTTCAAATTAAATGGATCTCCTCAGCAGCTTCGCCTCAAGGTCTGAAAAAGTCTGTTGATGACACATTCATCTTAGTCAGAAGAGTTGGACTTTTAAAACTTAAAATGTGTCCCAAAGGACTGAAACTGAAGAACTCTGGCTTAGATGACGTTATTTTTGTTTAAGAATTCGTGGCCCAACAGAACTTTGACTGTCAGCCTGGTTACTGGTCAGAGCTTTTTTAACCCTATAAAGCCAAACGTATCATACTTGATACCCATACAGTTTCTGAGACATTTTGTGTCACTATATGGAAAAAGCTTTGCTTAGAACCTTGCGGTATACTATAAGATACTTGTGTTCTGGCCCCTAATGGACACCAGACAGCATAAGACTATGCTACAATAATTTTGACATATCATACGGTAATAAATGGTAGATATATATTAAAAAAGGGCCAAATAAAGACTTCACAGTTTAATAAATGGACTTTTCTCCCCAGTTTTTCTTGGGTTGGGCTTTAACGGGTTAAATACCATTAAAATGTATTTTGAGACAAAGTGAAATTCCTCGACACAAGTTGAAAGCCACTTTATTTCCAGCCTATTTAAAGCCTGCAGCGGTGAATTTAACCTAAAAGCCAGCTTTCTCTGATTGATTACCTTCTTTTTTCAGAGGGACAACGTTGTCCAGTGTTGTAGACATTGAAGCTGAAACCTTGTTAAAATGAAGTTCAGGTAGCTGGCCTCTGTTGCAGAGATACATGGCATTGAAGAAAAATAATAAAATTAATTCCTTAAATTGGGCAGCTGATAAACACCCATTAAATTTAATCTCAGATGATGTGTGATTGAGTATTTAGACTCGAAGGATATTAAGTGATCAGATAAAACAGGGTTGTAAGGAAATATTGTTATTTGTTTGTTTTCAACGTCATATTTCAGGTAACATTTAGGCTGTCATATCAACATGCATGATAAAGTAGCTCGATGTACATTTTTGACCTTATAAATTTGTGTTTCTGTTTTGAATGCACAGGGACATTTATTATGTACATTCCTGGATCTGTTGCTGCCCAGTATCATCCTACACTGCGGCACACGCTAGCAAATGGATATCAACATACTGGCCATGTGGACCATGCATCATGGCTGATTAAACAAACCCAAGAGGACATCAAGGGAGTAAGAGAGGAAAAGAGAGAGAGAAAGGGACAGAGCAAGAGATAAGACAAAAGCCAATCTCAGACTGAGTTTTACTTGCTTGATAGAGCTCAGAGAAGAGGTAGGATGTTGGACAGATGCTGAATTAACTATCGTTAGGAAGAAAATCTGCCAAAGTTCAGTAGTGCTTCTTTAAAGTAATCCACTACGACTTTATATGTACACAATGCGAAGTGACATAAGAAATCTGTCAAACTCAGAAAACCCAATAACAGACAAAATGAAATGATCATCAGTGAAGTCTTATGGCAAACTTAAAGCAAGCACACACTGTAGAATCATGGTCATTTCTTTGATTTTGGATTAAACTGTAGTCCTGCTGGACAATGAGAGACCAGCGTTGTCATGGTGCTGCATATAAAGACAGCCAGAGACAATTCTTAGAATCTTTGGATGATAGGGGCAGTGGGTGGAGGGAAAGGGGAAAACTGGGAGGCATTGTGGTCTTGGGGCGGGCACCAGCCCAGCGTGGCCTGGCCCTCCTGTGTGCTGGGTGGGGTGCAGGGTGGGGCCCCTCAATGGGGAGATGGGTGGCTCTTGGGCTTGCAGGGTTCTGGGTCTGGCTCTCGGCTCGGGGTCAGAGGGCCGATGCCTGGTGGTACTGTCAGGCCACTATTCCCAGTCCCCTGGGATTCGTACTCCATGCCGTGGGTGCGCTGACTCCAGCCTTCCTCTGCCTCCTTCTAGGTGGGTGCATGGTCCTAGCTGCGGTGGGCTGGTTCTGTGGCTGCTGGTTGTCCGGTGCTTGGAGGCCTCTCTGTCTGCTTCTCATCCTTGGAGAAGGTGTGGTTGCATTTGCATGATCCCTTAAAGATACGTAACTTTCCAACCTTAAAACTCTGCGTTCCAGACTTGTTTGATGGAATAGTGACTTCTATTTTTCCATTTCTGGAGCCGTCGCCGTCCAGCAGCACCCTGAAGCTGAGAAACTGCTCTATACAACACACAACTTTTTATTTCGAGACACCCTGTGATGTTGCAGCTGACTGTCTTTGACTGGCTGGAGAGATCCCACAGTGAAGGTCTGATGAAGATGGATGCCTAATCAACTGTTGATGGGGGCGCATCACTGAGAAAATGGTAAAAGTTCTGTAGTGCGTCTTTAATACAACTAATCTCCCTTTCTGTTTCTGGTCAGACGTTGCAGCCGGTCGTCCTATTTTTTCTGTTTGGTTGTTTTCTATCTTTTGTATCTTTGTCTTTTCTCTCCTCCTTTTCTCTTGTGTTTACTCTCCTTTCCTTTATCCCTGCTGTTACATCCATCATCAATGTGCAAATTCAGCTAAAACAACTAAAATAAAAAGTTGGCTGAGTTTACACTATGCCTGCTACGCCTTATATCCATAAAGCTCCTCTTGGCAAAGCAAATGTGTTCTGCACAACACGGCAGCCAGACCATCATTCTGCTGTCGTGATGCTGGACAGGACCAGAGCAGCATGGGCTGATGAACTGATTGATGCACTACTGGTGCTGCTGTATACAAATGAAAACAAACTGAATAGTGTAGATGGAAGTCAACCCAGACAAATATGAAGTAAATCTGGTTTGGCTGTTAGCAGCAGAAGTCTTGATGTGTCCTGCAGCTGAAAACACCACCGCACCAAGATGCAGAATTGAAGGAAACTGCAGAGGGATTAAGTCCTAAATAAATTAATGGTAAACCAGTAAACATAATACTCGCTGAAGTAAACGGGGCAGTCATTCTTAAGTCTTTAAGCTCTTAAAAATGTGCTTTGCATGAATGTGATGCTTAGTTACATTAACATTTGCTCTCCAAATCTGCAGCTCTGCAATTTAGCAGATCATCATCATCATACAGTCATGATGTCGTAGCCAAGTTAATGTGATGCCTTTCACACAGTCTGACTCATAGCATCCTAAAGGTCAAAGGTAATCACTACTTGATATTAGGTCTTTTACAACACAGTAATCAAAACAGCTGGGCTGGTTTTATCTGCAGGATGTTCACCTTCATACTGGTAAAGCTGACATTATCAGTGTAGTTGAACGACTCAGGGGTGTGAGAGATGTGTGATGTCCAGAACTTGGAGGAGAGATTCACTCATAATCCAGAATCTAGACAGAAGCTCCCAAGATCATAGACAGAAAGTCTGTGATTTCTGCTCTGGGATTAACGTCCTTGCACTTTGTGGTTGAACAGCCACAAGCATTTAATCATTTTAGAGTACAGATTACCATGAGCAATATGGGTCAGAGTCAGACAATGGGTTCTTTTATCCCCAAGGGAAAATGACCAGACAACATTAGGTAACATGAGTTTCTCCTGCGATGAAGTCACATCATCAGACTGCATAAATATTTAACTGCTTTTCATATAAACACAGCCTGGCCACAGAAAGGTCGCCACATGGATTTAGCTAAGCATCAGGTGGGAGCCTGCTATTGGATCATTCCTGCAAGGGCAATTATCTTTCGGCCGGTAACAAGTTATTTAACCCCAACTGATGCGATGAGTAGCTTTTCAATTATTAAACAACCATGTGGTCATGAAAAAGATGTTAGTCTGATTAAAAAGTGTCAAATCATTGGCATCAAACAGAGAAAATATCTGAGGAGATGCAGAAACTACTGAAACTGGATTAAAAACTGTCCAACGCATTATTAAAAACTGGAAGGATAGTGGGGAACCATCGTCTTCCAGGAAGAAATGTGGTCGTAAAAACATCCGGAATGATGGTGATCGGCACTTACTTGAACTTTGGTGAAATCAAATGGAAGAAAAACAACAGTAGAGCTCAGGGCTATGTTTAATAGTGAAAGTAAGAACATTTCCACATGAACAATGTGA
>JBBBVU010000014.1:2491348-2506260 GCA_037177055.1 Atherinosoma microstoma
TTCTCATCATGGATGTGCAGCAACTGTGTGATGCTATCATGTCAATATGGAGCAAAACCTCTGAGGAATGTTTCTAAGTATCTATCACACCAAGAACTAAGTTATTTCTGGAGGAAAAAGTGGGTCCCAGAACTATTAGGGGTAATTAATAAAGCTACATGTGCCTTCATATGATATACGTTGGGTAAATACATTTTGGATATGAAAGTGAAAGAAATTTGCTTGTGGAGAACTAAATACATTTGAATTAGAACTTTTTCTGTAACATTTTAAATTCAGTATGTGGCTTTAAAAAAGTTTCTTAGACATAAAGGAGGTGAGGTGAAGACAGTAAATGTACTAAATTGTTATCTTGTTTTACAAGTAAACCAAGTTTTTCAATGTTGGCATTTTAGTAACAGCTAACATGACTATTCATACTTTCTATCAAATTGTAATTTTAGTAGCAGTTTACATTGATATAGCGTAAATAAATAGTTTATATTTGGCAAGATGTCTGTTTGGGGAACTCCCTGCCCTTCTGTGAGCAAATGTGGGATGCCTGAGGCAGAGAGAAAAGCATCCTAGATCCCACAGAACAGAGAGGAATCATGTACAGACGTGACAATGATTAAGTCAGACACAGTTTGTAAAAGGCGAGCTGGGGTGGGTTGTGAAGTGGCTTGATGAAGAGACAGCAAAGGTAGGCAGAATAAAGCAGTTAGAATGAAATGTACTAATGGAATCAGCTATCTCGGCTGGCATTGATGCGAGCCAAGCTTGACTATGTGCCCTGCATGAGCTAATGATATGGTGCTGTTTGTAGCTCCAGAAGATGAGAGGATGCACTGTGTTGGATACTGCGATGCTCTCCCATCACCTCCGTTGTTGCCAAATTAGTTTTCTGTGCCTAAAACAGTCAGACTGGAGAAGTAAAGAGATAGAGAGGGAAGAGGAATCCTTGCCAGGAGTAATTGAATTGCACCACTGAATGCAAAATCTGCTGCTTAACAAGAGGGTGTTGTGCCAAAATCTGGTTTCCTGCTAGATCAAAATGTGTTTTTTTTATGAATTCATAGATTTGCAGATTTAAATTTTTGCAGGTACATCCTGCAAACGAGGCAGGGGAAACGCAATATTCACACTTTAATGGTAACAGAGTCAGTTATAGTGGATTTTATGAGGATCTATGAGGATTGATAAAAAACGTGTTTTAATATCCAATGTTTGTTTTTTTTAACATGTACCACACAGATAACCTTAACATTTGTTTTTGAGGAGTAGAATTGACTGAGATATAATTTTGGAGGCTGATCCTCCAGTTGCAGCGCGGAAGCACAATCCTTTAGAAGAATTCAGGGTCTGTTCTTAGAAAAAACAGCCTCAAAGCAAACACGACTACCATATGCATTTAAACATCTAAACAAACCGATGTGTAACATCAACTTCACATTTTTTCATTCTGTATATTCTGAGGCATCTTGTGTCATACTCTGAGTGACATGCTTCATTTTACCTTCTGTCTTTTTAATGTCTTCCAGCTCAATCTACAGTTCAACATCTACATGCTCCCACTCGCTCACATTATGAAAAACAACAAAATATGTTACCATAGCTATGCTGATGATGGGGCACGGTGGTGTGGTGGTTAGCACCGCAGCCTCACAGCAAGAAGGTTGCTGGAGTTTGAGCCAGAGGGGGTTGCTGGTTCGGGCTTGGGAGAGGTTTGAAACAGTGACCTTTCTGTTTGGAGTTTGCATTTTCTCCCTGTGTATACTCCAGCTTCCTCCCACTGTCCAAAGACATGCATGATAGGTTAATTGGTCACTCTAAATTCTCCCTAGGAATGAGTGTGTGGATGGTTGTCTGTCTCTCTGTGTTGGCCCTGCGACAGACTGGCGACCTGTCCAGGGTGAACCCTGATACTTGCTGGGATAGGCTCCAGCCCACCCGAACAGAGGTTAAAATGTTTTCAAACATGGCCGCTCTGGGCTTCCTTAGCTGCAATACTGCAGTCATTTGATGTGGGACTGAAAGCTGAGAAAAATCTGATGTTTGTGTAAATCTTGTCTAATGTGACGAAGACTTTTTACAGCTCAGGTTCCCAGTAACAAAAAAGGAATGTAAAGCTATATATTAAAATCTTGTAATCTATGGAGTGAGACCAGTCAGTCACACCATCTTCTATCATACAGTTTTTGTGAGACTGTGTGATTTTGTCAGGAACTGTGTTTTCCTCCTGTTTCTGGCTTCCACAGGTGTCGCACCTGGAAAATCTGATTGTTGATGCAACACACCTGTGATGGAGCGATTACCTCCTGCTCTTAAGCCAGGGTCCGTTATCCAGTTGGTGCCAGTTTGTGTGCATGCATGCGGTATAGTTGGCCAAAGTGATTTTGTCTGGTGTCTAGTACATAGGCTTATTTTTTTGGTTTGTGTTCATTTTTACTTTTATTTTTGCTTCAGGATGAGGACTTTTTCAGCCTTGCCTTTACATTCATTAAAGGCATTTCTCTTCTAGTCTGGAGTCAAGAACCCAGAGCCTGTATGAGGATCATTTCTCACTTTTTCTTCAAGCCACTTTCCACTGCCAACTTCTCATGAGGAAAACTGACTTGCTTACGAGGGGAAACCCAACCTGACCCTCAGCCTACAGATGGTGAAACCGAAGTTTAATAAAACACCGAGCCACTTTGATACGACTGCCGTGAGATCGGCTCGCTGCATCAGAACATTGATCCATTCAAAAAGATCTCCATCTGCTGTCTGTCTGTGTGCGATGCATTGACAAGTCTTCATGACTGTCAAGCAGCTCCTCGCGTTATCTTTAACTCTGTGTTTAATAAAGAACATGTTCTCACTGATTTATCAGTGTTGGTTTCAAACTTTTTTAATTGGGAGGTGGGAAAGTGGGATAAAACGGGTGCTTATGCAGCTGAGATAGTGATTGTTACTGTATTCATAAAGTTGTATTACAATAAAATTTGAGACAAATGGTTGGGCAACCCCATAAAGTTTTTATAGATTTTGAAAGTATCTCTTTGATGTCTGACCTCAGTCTGCTCCTCTCCTGCTTTTGGAAAGGTTTCACCTAAAAGAAACACAAGAATTAGATAAAAGTTTTAAAAGCATTAAAAATCAATGCTGATGGTGATGGGAAACGAACTCAGCTGTAGAAGGTCCCACAGGTTGTCGTGATCCTCTGCAGCTGCAGACTGAGCAGTTTCCTCTGGTTAAGTTATTAACTTTTAAAGTATGCTTTTTGCAAAGACTATGAAGATGAAACATCCTACCTGTGATGTTGAAGGTACTGCCCTCTCCGTTCTCATGCTCCAAGCTCGTTCACCAGTTACCCTGGCAACAGCATCTTGTGCAGAAGTTTGATTTCTAAAAGCTAATATTCTAATGTGATGCTTCCCTTCAGTCTGCTAAGATAAATGGTGGCTAGCAAAATCTCTTCTCTAAAACTATAGGTTTGCGATTGAAACCCTTTTAAAGCATTGACTGATTAACAAACCCCTTTCCAAATTCCCGGGAGCAGCTCGACACACATAGATGGCAAAACGAGGCCTCGATTGCTGTGGTCATATGACTTTTAGCATGTTGAAGCAACGTATCAAAACGATGCTCGCAACACTTCCGGTTCATAAGATCGAGGCGGAGGCGAACAGACAAACTCAAGCATAACATCACTATCTTAACCCATAAGGTATTTAGACCTACCTGCACTTTGAACCAGCAACAACATATTTCATCTTTTTAATAAACATTATTCATAAGTCACTGAATCAGTCTGTGGTTCAGGGTCCTGAACTGTAGAACTGTAGCCTTAGTTTCCTGTTCTTAGCTGACAGGACCCAGTGTGGTCTTCTGCTGCTGTAGCCCATCTGATGAAGGTTGGACGTGTTGTTTTTCCAGAGATGCTATTCAATACCTTGGTTGGAACCAGTGCTTATTGGACTTCCTCTTACCCTTCTATCATCTCCAACCGGTCAACAGGACCTTTTGATTCAGACAACTGCTGCTCTCTGGATATTTTCTCTTTTTCAGACCATATTCATGGACAAGCAACTGAAGGTGTACCTAATAAAGTGTCCATGAGTGTAAAAGATATTTTACAAGCTTAACATTCCAAGCTAACTGGAATATGCTTTCACCACCACTACAGTTTTCTCAGCACTTTTCTAACATATTGCATTTGCATAAATAATTAAATTTCTTTCTAATAATGAAAACATATGCAGCTACTAACTGTTTAAATCCTTTATAAAAGGGAAAATGAAATGACAGAGTATCAACACGGGCTGTTTTGATGATGACACCTTGTATCCTTCAGGATGAACGCGAATTCCCTTCAACATGAATTTCTGAATTCCTCTTTGAGACCAACAGTTCAGTCAAAATCAACAACTATACAGCAGCCGTTTGTAAGAAATGAGCTTTCTCTTATGTTCCATCCAAAGCAGATATGGATGCTCACAATTCCAAACAGAAGGTCTGAAAAACAAAAGTGCGACAGATGATCAGCTCTGGAGCTTCCGCTCTGTTTCATGATTTAATTCTTCTTGGGGGGGGTTGATTAATTGGTGGATTTGAAAGACGTTCCAGCAACCCACGTACGGCTGCTTTTGAACTTTTCTTTTTTTTTCCTTTTAAATTTCAGCATGGGAAAGAGACACTTTGAGCTCTCAAACATGAAAGACGAGAAGCTGCTTTTCACAGGAGAATGAACATCATGTGGTCATAAGTCCATAAGCAATACATACTTTTGTTTGGGTTGAACCACCTTATTTTTGATCAAAGTTCGATTTTAACCCTTTAAAGTCCAACCCAAGAAAAAAACGGGGAGAAAAGTCTTTATTTTGCCCTAATTATTAAAAAGATTTTTTGTTTTTCTACCATTTAGTACCATCTGATATGTAAAAATTATTGCAATGGAGTGTCAAATTGTGTACAACAGGAACGTTTTTACCATAAAGTGATGCAAAAGGTCTCAGAAACTGTATCAACTATGATACAAACGGCAATAAAGGGTTAATGTTCCCACGTGACACCAATATAATGTCCATCTGACTGTCAGACATCATGGTACGGTTATCTCTGATGCTACATCTGCATGTCAGGGAATCAAATGTACACTTGAAGGAACAGTATTGCCCAAATACACAATTCACATAAAGCAGAGTCTACAATATTTCACAAGACAACAATAGTTCTGCGAAGCACAGATAAATATTGCTTTTAATTGTTTAAATGAAAGATGTTGTTGTAGCTCCTTGTATGACAGAATCAGTTTGCAGCTTTGACAGGAAAAGAACCAGAAGTGTCCCAACACGATGGTTTTGACACTTTGACTTGTCAGGTTAACAATGCAGAGATGAAATATCTGTTATGTGTTATGTCAAGAAAACGAGACGATGCCTTGAACACAATAAAAATACAGAAAGCATCTCATGAATCTGAGAAAACACAATGGAACTCCTCCCTTTCAGTCAGATTCTCTCCCCCAGCCCGCTGCATCTCTACCAAGCATCAGTCATTGTAATTCTCCATTCGTTCAGGTTCCCCTCTCACGTTGCCACCTGTGTGAGTCACTTGACACCGGCATTTGATATGCTCACCGGCTTCTCGTTTTTCCACTCCCCTGTCACTCTTTATGCAAGACCGATTCCACCTGCACTCTCCCAAACTGTCAGTGGTTCGATGCTAAAGTTCTCATCACGCTTTGTCCACCCTGCTGTTTCTGGGCTCTTACCTTGTTTGTGTGTTTTCTGCTTCCTTTCATGTCTTCCTCTCTCAGTTAAACTTGTTTAACTTTGCCAGCCTTCGACACACTCACCTCATGTGTATGGCATATATCATTTAAAAAAGTTTGTGTGACAACATTACTGGTTTGTAACTTTAATCAGATGCAGTGCTTAATTATGAAAAAAAAATCACAACAATAGAAAAGGGTGGGAACTGTGCCTCTGAGATGGTTGTTGCCCATTTCTCAGATGAACTGACGGTTTCACTTTGGAACACTTTTTTTTCTTGTGTTTCATGACTTAAAGTCAGTGACACTGATCTGTTCTAGTAAATACTTCTTGTGCTTTCATCTACTGTTGAATGCAATGAAAATTGCCCACTATGTAGTGCAGTGAAGAAATAAACCCACCAGCCCCTTTATCAGGTCCAACTTGCTAGTACTGGTTTGGACCCCCTTTTCCCTTAATTCTTAGTGTCATAGATTCAACAAGGTGTCAGAGATTTAGCTCCATATTGACACGATAGCATCACACAGTTGCTGCACATCCATGATGAGAATCTCCCGTTCCACCACATCCCAAAGATGGAATACTGGATTGAGATGTGGTGACTGTGGAGGCCGTTGGAGTACAGTGAACTCATTGTCATGTTCAAAAAAGCATTTGGAGATAATTTGGGTTTTGTGATGTTAGAGAAATTTGCATTCTGATCATTTTCATATGCATTTATCTTCATATTAATACAATGATCCATATTAATACTAAGGTTAAGTTTCATGTAAGAGTAGTACCAGGCAGATGGCACTCTGCTGGGAATTTGATTTGGTGCGGGTCCAATTAAACATTGAAGGATGACCGAAGTACTCCATATTCTAATTAGAGAGGGGCCGATACCGATACTAGCATCGGAAATACTCGCTGATCCTGCCAAAAGTAAGGGGATTGGTATCGGCGAGTATTTCTGTCTGAACACCATCTGATCCCAAGGAAATGGAATCCTAATTATTTTGTTCCTGCCCAACTCCACCACACACAGACAGGACGTTTTGCAATCGATTGTTTAGTGTTGGCAGGCGGAGAAGCAGCTGCACGAGTCACTGTTGTGTTAGCATTTAGCATTATGTCAGCAGTTTGGCGTTGTTGCCCGTATAAATATCCCTCAAGCAAAACAACGACATGCCGAATATGCAAGGCGGAAGTTTCCAGAGGCGGCAGGAATGCTGCCACATTTAACACCAGCAACCTTAGAAAGCTTTTGTGGCAGCGGTGCTGTATATCGCCGCAACGCTGCGCTCCTCAGCTTTCACAATCCGTTGGAATTACGTCAATGGTCAAAGAGTAACGGTATTTCAAAGAATGTTCATTTTATGTCACAACTCAAGTTTTAAAAGGTTAAAGGAAAAGCACAACAAAGCACAGAAACATCAAACACTGGCAATTGCTTTTAAAAAAACAAGAACTTTGTAAAAGAAAGCCAGAAAGCCACCGTAATAACAAGGTTTTAGAATTTATTGTCCTAGATGACCCTGTCCATCGTGGAAAATGTTCGCTGCAAGTTCAGCCCCAAGATTTATTTTAATAGAAATTTTATCTATTCAATGATTGAAAGAGTTCTGTGGCAATCTTTGTTTTCATGTGTTAATTCATGTTTTATAGTTTAACCTATGCTAGGCCATTGATAATAGTCTATAGTAAATATGCTTTATTCAAATGATAGATTTAATAGACTTTTAAATAAAATAACAGGTATTGCATCAATACTCAGTATCAGCAGATACCTAAACCCTACGTATCGGAATCGGTATCAGACAGAAAAAAATGGTATCGGAACATCCCTCATTCTAATGATATGGTGTTATATGTGATATATAACTAGGGGAGATGGTAATCCTTACCTCTACACTAAATGCACAGGTGGAATTTTAGATTGATTTCTCATCCATCAGGTTCAGTGATGCTGAGGTCATTTTTCAGGATAAGAATGTCTGACCACAATGACTTGCGTGGCTAGCTCCACACTGAGAGATGTTGGGATGCTGACATTGGGTCTGGGATCTGTCTCAGGCTCAGCCTGATCTGTGTCCTTCCTCTTTACAAAAAAGTCAGAAATATCTCCCTTTCTCTTCATGCTTAAATGTTCCTATACAAAATGTTTAAATTAAACTTGATTATGTAGCTCTAGCTTAGTCAACCCTAAGTAACTTGGATGTTTAGGTCATCTTTGACCATCTAATAGTTTATTTTCATCTCCAATGTGAAAAAATCTCGATTAACTGAGTTGATGCTTAGCCCTTAAACACACTCCGTGAAAGCTTAATATTAGTTCTTCCCCTGTTCTCAAAGCCAATGCATATCTGAAAAACAGTATTCTATGTTGAAAAAACCCCAAATTATCATCAGCTTTGAGCTGATGGTTTGAATGTTCTTCAGATTAATTTGTTCCCCATCTTTCCAAAGAGCTTCTCTCTTGCACATGGTCTCTGCATGTTCATATCCAGTTATCCTGTTTGTAAATATCAATTCAGACGTAATCGCTGCAGTCAGCTTGATGAACAAGTGTCAGTACAATCTAAGCTCATCATGTGAAGGAGCTGCTGAAGACATGCTGCAATTAGGTGACACTAGGTCTAAGCACACTCATGGGGCAAGAAATCAGAGATTTTATTCCACATTAATTTGATCTCATTTGAATGTATCATAGTGGACCAGCAACACATTTGACAGAAAGATGGGAAGAATTTATTGTTCTGGCTCAAACATCACACTTCACCTCTTCTCAGTTTTATTTTGATTAGCATGTGGAAAGTCTTAAAAAGGTCACCGATTGATTGGTTGGTCCTATTTATCTTGAAGCTTTCTCAGCACTGGTCTTTGGCAGTATGTTCACATATGGCATGCTCCTATTGTCCATCAAAAGCGCTAATGCACTTTTGATTTGAGTCATTCTTGAGCTGCCATGTCAGTAAGTACTGGAACCCCCCCCCCCCCCCCCAATCCCACCCTTCCCCATCCATCTCCTTGCTTTAGAGTTTCGCAGGAGACAGATGACGAGACAAAGGCAATTCATCCCCAATGTGGCCTCTGCATTACCATTAATGGGCTTTTTCGTACATAATGCATCTCATCTCCCTCCTGAATGCAGTCAGAGGAAAAGTACAATATCCTGAGAGCTGAGCATGTCATTTGTAGTTATCATCAAGTCATAGAGGAAGAGCAGAGGGAAGGATGACTGTGCTGGTTTTTCTCAAATACTCCACGTGTTTAATGATTACCGTTTGATAGAGGAAAATCACATCACTAAAGCATGTTAGGTAAAGAATATTATGTATCTTTGGGACATTTTTAGATTGCTGCATTTGTTTTTTCTAACGTATTAAAGAATTCGTGAATCTAACAAAAACTAGCCATATCTCATAGGTCAGGAGTTTATTTGTAGACCTTTAAAATGCAGAAACAATAACACTTGCAGAAAGCATGAGGTGTGACACAATTCTCTTCTCTTCTCCAGCCTTAGCAGTTTTATAAACCAAAATTGTGAGTTAGCGGTTCTGTTTGTGCCTTTCTTTTTCAGTGAAATGCCTTGCCAAAAAATATCAAACATCTCCCCAGCATTAGTCTAGATACTGACAGCTACATGAATTAAAAAGGTAGCAATGTGTGTAATCAACCTGCTGAAATCACATCAGAAATAGTGTAATAGAGCAACCCCCCCCCTGACCCTAACCCCGGCTGCGCCAAATGAGCTTTTTGTTTTCTATTCAGAAATCAGAACAAGACGTGTTGGAGGCACAGAAGTGCTCTGAAAACTGTTCTGCATGCAGAAGTGGTTTTGCAGTTCTTAAGCTCAACAAATCAACGTTTCTGTTCCAAGCTTATTTGCATACCGTGCTCGCACATTCTGAACAACGTCAAAGTGCAAATTTCACAGCAGGGTTGTTTGATGCATAAAAATGTTTGGATCTGAGTTTAAACTGTTGCTGGGAACCTGCTTTCATACCTCGCCTGTTTTTTTTTTATGTTATCATTTCATGACAAGTGCTTTGACTAACTAATGTATAATGAACCAACAATAAGAACCAAGTGTGGCAGAACTCTCTGGAAAATGAAGCAATGCCTAATTTGTGGTTTGAATGAAATTGCCTCAATGTAAGAAAATAGGTAGCAGAAAACATGCCAAAGAAAATGTGCATGTGTGTGAAATATGAAAGTATTTGTAGGTTGAGCATCGAATCATTCTAGTAAAAAGCCCCATATTATGCCACTTAAGGACTTTACACACTGGGGCTGATGCGAATGAATGACACAAAACTGTGAATAATTCAGAGGCTAAATGTCGACGTTTTTGTCATGCTCACCAAGTGCGATGTGAAATTGCAAATAAATTATGAAGATTCTTAAACAAACTTGCAAGGTGGCAAACATCAAGCGACAACGATGTTGTGGTGTTGCTGGCAAAAGAATAGAAAAAAAAGAGCACACCGGGAACATCCTATCCTAGAGAAGAGAGGAGAGCTTGGGGAGTTTAATTGTTTAGTCCGGGAGCTAGCTGTACCACAGACGCTTCAGGACCTACTGTAGGATGTCCGTGGGAAAATTTGAGGATCTACTTCAGCAGCTAGCTTTTAGCTTTCAGGAAGCAAATTTAGAAATAAAAGGATAGTATTCCTTCAGCCATGGTGATACAAAGTTTGAATGAAGTAGCAGCAACAAAGTGACACTTGCAAAGCTCGTGACCGGCTCTGTCTCTGATTGGTTGATTGTGTATCTGAGTGTCTATCTCAGTTCGAAAACATAAAACTCGCAAAATCACTAAGCAGAATTACATGACTGATGAGAACATTTCCATTGACTTGACATTGATTCGATGAAAACTATTGCCGCGCAAATAATTTGGACGAACTATTTGTTGTATGTGCTAATGGCCTTTGGAGTCACTCCAGTGTAATTAAGATGTTGCGTGGGTGATAATTGAAGATTAAAGGACAATAAACCTAAGTACAGAGCAAAGTTTTTCTAATTATGGTTTTATACTTATCCATCTGATATGCCATCAGAGACCATGTGCTAATACCTGATCAGTCTATGATTAATTCTATAGAGCAGGGATCTCCTATTCCGGTCCTTGTGAGATAATCTGCGTGTTTTAGATGTTTCCCTGCTCCAACACTGTTACAAACCCCCAGCTCGTTAGGGGAAAGGGGGTTGTGAACATTAAATTCAAATTAATCCTTTAAAGCTCAACCAAGAAAAACTGGGGACAAAAGCCCATTTTTTTCTAAGTCTTTATTTGGTTCTATAACAAAATGTGGAAAAAATTCAACAAATTAAATATTTTGGTATATTTACCATTTATTACCTTGTGACATGTCAAAATTATTGCAGTGTAGTCTTATGTTTCCTGGTATCCGTTAGGTGCAGAAGGCAAGTGTCAGACTTTATACAACAGGGTTTTGAGCAAACGTTTTTACCATAAAGTGATGGATAATGTCTCAGAAATTGTATCAAATATGATAGGGTTAAATGGCTCTCCTCAACAGTTTGTTCTCAAATTCTGCCAAATCATGTTCACTCATTAATCTGATTCAGGTTTGCCACAGCAGGAAACATCTAGAACAGGTGTGACCAACTCCAGTCCTTGAGAGCTGCTGTCTTGCAAGTTTCAGAAGTTCCCCTGTTTCAATACTCCTGATTCAAAATAATGGGTCATTGTGCAGGACTTAATAAGCTGTTGGAGATCCATTTCATTTGAGTCAGGTATGTTAGAGCGGGGAAACATCTAAAACCTGCAGAACTATGGCTCTCGAAGACTGGAGTTGGCCACCCCTCATCTAGACCCTGCAGGACAGAGGCCCTCAAAGACCAACTTTGGACACCCCTGCTGTAGAGCAACACTGACATATCCCATTTAGAGGGATATTTATACACTTCAATATTTATAGTCATGTTAGTGTCCAAGTATCAGGTCTGACTTCAGTTTCCACCATGTCCTACTCTTCAGTCTCTTCCTCTAAGTGGTATCATCCCATTATAGATATGCCCAGGAACTGTTTTATTAGCTTCCTCTTGGGCTCATTTGGTGATTCTCTGTGATCACTGATGACCAGAGAAACCATCACATCATTTTCTGTAAATGTCTGAATTTGCTATAGAGTTATGTGCTGTTTTAACAATCTATTCCACACCACCAAGTTTCCCCATACTGAAAAAAGGTGTAAAATGGGAAAGTAACAGCTTGAACACAAGTCTTCTGAGAGAAAATCTTCCAGCTAATAGAGTTTCATTATGTGTTAATAGATGATAACAGCCTAGAAACCATCCTAAGAGATATAAAAGGTAGCCTTCTGGTTTTGTCTATTGGAGTGAAAAGAGACTTTTCATATGCTGGTAACACTGATCAGATGGATTAGCTGCTAAATGCACCACTATTGAGGTTTTTTTCATTTCAGTGGTTTGACTTGGTACAGCCGTTCCATGTTTCATTTTCCATTATAGACAGAGAAAAAAAAGGGTAATGATGTAAAAAGAGAGCATTTTGGGGCTTTACACTTTCCCTTCCTCCATGAAATGAGTTCAGTATGAATGGAAAAAGTTTCTAGTAACTTGCTTTTTTCCAGAGTGGAGCTTCAGCTGAGCTCAAGGGGGGACAGATCTTGATTTAACACCAGTTCATACGATGGTGACTCGCCCACATTGGCTGAGACCCGTGATTTATTTATTTTATTTATTAAAAGGGGACAGTACACATGTTGTCCCTTGACAGGTTGATGTCATTTACAACAATACATTTTTTTTACATAATATAAATTTGAACCCCATTATTACACATCCCCCATTATAAAAGACCTTGTACCTGTCAATAAAATACATAATGAAAATCATAGTGTGTTACTTCTACAGTCTATTCTCAATGCCATAATGACAGCCATGATTTGACTTCAAGTGGTGATTAGAGATCATCAAAGTCTACATCTCACCAGTGGTTTGGCACCTTTTCTATCAACTGGAAGGCTGACTGCCTAAAAAACATTACCTGGTATATGCACAGCCGTTTTTCTGTGAAACATCCAGCTAGTGACAAATATGCAAAAAATATTTCAAATAAGCTGAAAGACAGTCAAACTCGTGGATATATTCTGTCTCCAGGGCTTTGTGTGCACAGTCCAAGGAACCCCTCTAAAATATCATGCACTCAATCAAGAACAGCCTCAGATATTACCGTTCAATAAAACCTGACCACCATCAGCTGCACAACGGCAGTGCTTATTGCAGAGCTGTCATTTTGCACTGCATCAAAAATGCATCATTATTGTTGATCTTATCTAGTATTGTATCTGCTTTGTTCACCCACTTCATGTGGCAATAAAGATGAGCCAGACTGCTTCAGATCTCGCTCATGAATCATGTAACGCTCATCTTCATCTTTTGCTACCTGAAGCACGTAGCCTGTCTTATCTCCATGTTGTTTACTTATTCAAGAACTAACTGCTGCCTCCAGTCATACAGGGGAGAGGATTACGAGGAATTAGTACTCCTTCAAAAACAGTGACGAGATTGTCCTTTTTATTCATTCAACACACCTGATGATGTAGCCAGGAGAGACTCATGTTATCATATGAACATATCTAAAGGCTAAATTCTCACCAGCATGCTTGAAGGATAAATCTTTTGATCAAATCAGTTGATCATTTCCTGAGCTTCATATTGTTTTTGTGGCCTCTACAACTCTTAAATTCAGTTATAACCACAATGAGACAGATTCAATTATCTACAATGAGTATGCATAACCAAAATAAACCTCATCTGAGATTTCAAGGTAGGCTACATTAGAAGATTTTATTAGCTCTCAATAGCTTAAACTCATAAAACTGTGTTAGAGGATTTATAATGCTAGCTTAATAGCTAGCTTTAGAACCATGTAAGTCAATATGTTTTGTACTTTAGCCTGTAATGATCACAAACATCACGTTACATGAAAACAAGCCTCTCCTTCATTTTCTTGATATATCAGCACTGGCTTCACTGCTTGAAACTGCAAAAGAAATCTTCATATCACAAGTTGAAAGCTAATCTGAAAAATGGTTAGCTTTTGCTTTAGCGCAACATTACAAGTACGTTAATAGCGTTTGAATCAAGTCCAGAAAGGTATTTGATTTATTCTCATGCGATCCAAAATAATTCCATCAATTACACACCTTTCTTTTCAGAAAATAACCTGTTGCTACCATCTAGTTAGCTGCTGGGTATTTGTACCTCGTAACAAAGTGTGCAGACGGTCACACTTTATGCCTTGTCCTTGGCTCATGCTGTACCTGGAAATTCAATGACGCATTGAAAACAGACTCGAGGGAGATAGTGTTTTGTGTGCACTAGCTGTTCATTGTAGCATCTTCAAATTAATCTTCTTCCTCAACAAGGAAAAAATTACTTTTTTGTTTGTTTAAAGTTTGATCTTCTGATTCTTTCTGTTAGCCTTGCTTTCTGCTCTCTCCACACCTGGATTGATTTAGCAAATTATCACCACCCGCTTTTTGTTGGTCATCGGCTCCCTCCGTATAAATACTCCCTGGTTTCCATTGTTCAGTGCCATGTCTTCATTGTTGTAACATTTTAAAAGGGGGCTTCTGTTCTTAGTTCTTTATACTGTAGCTCTTAAAATATTCTTTTTTCTTTGGCTTTTATCAAAGACTTCAGTTCTGTGAACTTTATTCATGTCTGTCGTGTATTTGGGTCCAAGTCTAGACAATGTCCTCTAATCTTGTTAAACGAATATGCATAGTAAATAGTAAAAAGAGTAGATTTTAGTTGTCATCATGATGGTTTTTTTATTTCTTTTTTTTCTTTTAAAAACAAGCTTACCAAATAATTAGGAAGTGTTGTGTGTAAAAGTAAACGGTTAAATTGCATCTGTGAAGGTGATCAAGATGAATAAACAACAAATTAATTTAGCCCTAAACCATGATTTTTTTCCCAACTCCGACTATGTAATATTAAACAATGGAGTCGTCTCTAGCTGCTCAGGATGGGGATTGGATCGAAGACTAGATTCATCCAGTCTGTTGGTTTCCTTAGCTAGGCCATTTGTTAAGGCCCGGTCACACTGCCTTTCACAGGCGTATCGCGGCTGAATCACGGGTAAAATTTTGCGATTTTTTTTTTGCCCGTGGTTGCCCGCGGTGGAAAATGTGC
>JBBBVU010000014.1:2513381-2526731 GCA_037177055.1 Atherinosoma microstoma
TCCACTGTGCTCATAAAGGGATGGACATGGTCAGCAACAATACTCAGGTAGGCTGTGCTGGTTAAACCATGAAAATCTCTGGCACGAAGAGGGCATTTTAGTCCAGACAATTTTTGCTGTCTGAACCATTCTCTGTAAACCCTAGAGATAGTTGTACATGAAAATGCTCAGATCAGCCGTCTGGCTATACAACCAACTACAGAATTTTGACTTGATTTTCATACTTTGGCACTGCCCAACAAAGGCTAATTTGAGCATCCTGTCTCTTCTCTGAGCACTCTCCAACCAGTAAAAGTCAGTCTGATGTTGCTCTTGATCTTTCACTTTCTGTTTTTCTTTTCCATCCTTTTTCTGATGTCCTTTTGGGTTTCTTTTCTGAATAACCCATGGTGTGGGTTGAAAACGGCCAGTGTGTTGATCTCCAGTTGCTGGTGTATATGCAGTGCCATAAAGCAAGTCATCTTAACCATGTCTACATGCCTAAATGCATTGAGTTGCTGCCATGTGATTGGCTGTTTAGATATTTGTGTTAATAAGTAATTGAACAGTTTTACCGAATAAAGTGGCCGGTGAGTCCGTACTCTGCCAAAATTTCACATAATATTTATGGAAGCTGTACACCGCTTAGACGTATACGATCCATCATTTTATAGCTTTTGAAAAATTACTTCATGAATCAATTTTTTTTAAAAAGCACAATTTTTATTTTTCATTTAACGTCATAATTCTTCAATACATTAATACATTTATGTTAAACATGAATTTAAAACATTGCACGGTCAAGTTCAAACTTTCAAACCCATGAATGTACATTTGATTATTTAGCTAAAAAAAAGACAGTAAAAATCATTAACTGCTGAAACTGTAGGCATTGTATTGGCACTGTCCACCTTCAGCCGCATTATGACTCCACCACTGTGAGCAAACACAAATGTAATGCAGTCTTGACACTAAAAATATTGCTTGTTTAAAATGAGCAAAATAAATATACGTAACATTGCGAGGACATTTGATAAATGCTGCCAGTTTTTACTGAAAAGCTTGGAACTGTGCTTCATCTGTGAATATATTTGCTGTTTGAATCTCAGCTTTGTTTCCGTGTGCAGCTGGAAAATCATCAGGAAGCTTGTTGAGCTGAGCACGACTTTCATTTCCATCTTTACCTGAAAGTTCATCTCACTTCAGTGTTCCCTCTCTGGCTGCAAAATGTGACAGTGATGCTGTACAAAGGAAAATTCAGTCAATAAAAAATATTTGCAGATGCATCTGATGTGTGAAAGTGGACGCCTTCAGAGAGTCGAGCTGATGAGGAGATGGGATATCGTTTCAGGGGGCACACTGCACTAGCAACTCTAACTGCAGTAAGGGCAGTAACTTTGCTTAACACATGAAAAGGAGGCCATCATTAGATATTCTGACTATTGAGCAGAAGATAAACAATTAGTTTATTTATTCATCATTATCCCACATGGCCCAGAGACATCTATGTAAGCTCATCAGCTGTTATACAAATATGTGATGGAGGTCCTTAGAAGCCCCTTAAACTTTAGATCTTCAGAAGGAGTGTTACAAAACATGAATCTATAGAACCAATAGAATCAATCCAAACTGGCTGTACTACCTTGGTTATAACTAAGCTCTAAAAAATATTTAATTTCAAACTCTAAATAGGAGATTTACACTATATCCTGCTTTAATGTAGAAAAATACATTTCTTTTGGTTTTTCTTTTACATTATGTGAACATTTTAAACAGAATGTGCTAAGGTCTGTTTTTGGTCAAAGAACAGATTGTGTTTTTTTATATCTGAGCCCAAGAAGAAAATGATATCATTTCATTTTTTACTGGAACCTGGATCGGATGAAAATCGTATCGTGGCAGAATTTGTGGCAAACATCCAATTTTCTATCCACTGGATCATTATAATATAATTTAATGCTCAAACTTTTGAACCATCATCTCCTCCACCATCACCATGTTTGCTGTTGTCCGACACGACTGAACTCTGCACTGCCCTCTAGTGGATGTATTGCCTCACAACCACGCCAACGATGTAAAGGTTGCATAGGGAAAATGTGGGCAGAGACGTTTGACAAAGTTTGAAACCGACGTAACAATTTACAGGAAGCATAAATGAGGCTTTAGTCTTTAGACCAGGAGTTGGTTTATCACATTTCTATTTTCATTCTGTCAGACATATGAGAAAAAAAGTTTTCATTACCTTAACATGATTCAGCTACACCTGTAGCCTTCCTCAGAAGGGTCACATGATGGTTTGCCAGACAGCAGTGGACAACCAGGACCTTACAGAAAAACCACATGAATTTCACATGTGAAGAACATGTGGATAACATGAAAACGTTTTTCTGTGGGGGGGTGCTGCCTGGCACCCTGCATAGGACAGCATCCAGGTGTGGGATAAAATGTATGATCCATTGTTGAGGGTCCTTGGGGCCCGCTTCCTGATTTTAATAGCTTTCCTGATCCAACGGTGGCATTTGTTGCTTATAGAACGGATGACCTTGGCTTCTTTCCAGTTCATGGTTTTTCTTTCACAGTGATCTGTTATGGCTGGTTTTAGCTCCTGTTTTTCAACTTTTTCTTTTGCTGCTTGTGTCTTGTTTCTCTCTCACACACACATTCTTTCCTGTCTTTCCATTTTTTCTTGTTCAAAATTCTCTTTCTGTTTCTTCTTTGCAAGATAAGCTGGGTATTCCGTAGAGGACATTATTTTAGTTTTCTGTGCATACCCAGTCTTTTGGATGGACCAGTAGTCGTCTCAGAGTGGTGTGTGGTTTTACTGGAGTATTTATGTTTTATTTCATCATCGTCACATGCAGGGTGCCACACTACAGGGGCTATAGACGTCCCCTGTTGTCTGGCAAACCTAGATAAAACAGGTGACAACCCACGTCCCAACAGCGTCACATGACCCTGCTAAGGTACCGCTACAGGTGTAGCCGAAACATGCCAAGGTAATGAACTTTGTTTTTTCATTTTTTGACAAAAAGAAAAAAGAAATTTGATTAGATATTATGAACTTGATCAAATTAATACAGGTGCATCAGGCCTATTATAAACACACAGGAAGGGATTTTATTGATGTATTTAGTCTTATCACCGAGTTATGCAGCTCTGCCTGAATTGTTTTGCTAAAATAATAAAGCATTTTTAAACTTTTCATTTATGTTACTTAAATATCAGCTCTTGCAATATATCATCTGACATCGCAGCATCTACGGCAGTCTGCACCATGCCCATGGTAATGTTGAGGCACTCACATTAAAGCTGATGTGGTTTTTGATCGTCCAAAATGTATATCCTTTCCCTGAAAACTTCACTTTTCTAACCACCACAAGGCAGCAAAAAACGGAAATTATCTGATAAGTAGAGATGGTGAACTTATTAACACATTCATTAACCGGGTAAAACTGTTTCTGTACCTTAGGAGTTGCTTAGGGATATCCAAACAAATGACATCTAAGCTAAGAATGTCTGTTCACAGGATTGTTTGAAGGCAGATAAATCATAAGAAGGTATCATAAAGCAAAACTGTCTTCAGATTGTAGAGCGTTTGAAGATTGTATTTAAGCAAATGTGTCCTATATCTCTTCTCATCTCCACATAATAACTGAGATCATGCAACCAAAGCCTCCCCAAAGTGATTGGGCCATTCCTATCCAAGTACATAAAGGGTTACAAACAAACCAAAAAAAGCTTCCTTCTGCATACCGATACTGAAGACAAAGATTACCTAATCATGTAAGGTAAGTACCAGTAGACAGCCATGATAAACAGCAACATGACATCTGATCACAAACGGGTATGAGATGGTGTGGTTGGTCCTTTTGTCTCTTTGTGGTCATTTTGAGATCTTTATAGTTCTTTTTTTCAAACTTGCAGTTTTTTGTGTCTGTTTAAGTGAAGCCAAGTTCAAACTACAAGTGAGCTGTCAGTGAGGAGTTACAAGAGATGATGTCAGGGGGATACAAGAGGAAGGATACCCGATGGGAAACATCAAACTAACAGGCAACAAGCATTGCAGCGAGGATGGCAAAGAAACTAAGATCTCATCAGGAATCTGAACACAAATTGGTTGCAGTTTGGCAAGAACACACATGCTCTCTTTGATATTTCCAAACCACTTCAGTAACAAACAGTTTCATTTTCTAACATTAATGACAAGAAAGACTTTCTGCATGAGAGCTGGAACGGTTTGATATGTATCAGTAAGACAAATCGGTGGTGAAAAAGCGTTTGACTCCCTGCCACCAACCACTTGATTAGTGTGAACTCACAAGGACTTTAAAATCCCGATCATGAGTTGCACACAGCAAAGTGTGAAAATGGCAATGATCTGAATGATCAAATCTGCTCTGAACTTGGCTAAAGTGACACATCTCTTTTGAATCCCAAAGCCCCTTTATGTCTCAGATGCCTTATCAGCTATCAATCCACACCATCTTTCCATGAAAAGATTAAATTGCTCTATACACATTACTGCCCTCCTCATTTGACCAACTGGAGAAGTCAGTGCTTTGTGATGGTAAGTATTAGTGATAAGTCACAGATTACACAGGCTTATACTGTTTGCACCCAAAGGGAGATGAAATCAAATGCAACAGTTGTCATGAAAAAAAGAAGAAAAAAATCAGTATGCAAAGAATATTTCAAGTCAGAGTTTGAAGGGTTCTTTTGGGATGTGTTAGCGCTCCTCTCTGGGACTGCTTGAGTGGCAGGAACATATGGTAGCAATAGGGAACATTTCAAGTCTCCTTCATCTGGACAGCGACTCCTCACCTCCAGAAAGCAAACAGTCTCCAAAGCCTTACTTCCTCTCTTTGCTGTGATTCATTTTCATCCTTCTTTTTCCAGCCACCGGGCGAAATCCAACAGATGCAGCAGCAATGTTTTGATTATACTTTGACGACACGTTATGAAGAAGTCAGTAAGCGTACAGTTGTCCACTTTCCTTTTTTTCTTATTTTTACAGAGGGAACACAAGAAAGCCAGAGAATGTTGAGTATTGCCATCCACCGACTAAATTCCCCTTTTCCAGCTTTAGGTAGACTTTGTCCTCCTTTTCCAGATAAAGCAGAACTCCGTTGGTGGCAGCCTCACGGGTCACGTCTTTGTCGCCTGCAAAGGCAGAGATGACTGGCTTCCCATTCAGCATCAAATTCACCTGCATCACCCAAAAAATGATATCAGTTAATAACGTTGCAGATATGTTGAAGCATAGATTAGCTCTCATAACTTCCTGACTTCATACACCCATTAAAATACGTAGAACTCACCCTCATCTCCATCATCTTTCTGTTTAGTTTTGCATGTCTCCATGTGAACTTCTAAAATAGTTCTGATGTAATGATACATCATAGAAACGCGGGTCATTTTGGGCTTTGTCAACAAGCTCATTTTTACCACTGTCGACCCTGCGGTTCCTACACTGCCCCTTACCGGCTATTCGCATATTGCAGCTTGCAAACATGCAGTTTTCATTTTTGAGGACATGCACAAAATACAGAAGTCATCCAAGATAAACATGCATACACATAATTAAAAACAAATATATTCTCAGCCTAAGAGTGTATTAGGAGGCAAAGGAAATAATTGCAGGGTTGGAACCATTCATAATTCAGCCTTTGTTATCATTTTTCTATGTTTTAGGCAAGTTGGAGAAATCAGAGAAAATCAGAGAGGTAGTCTAATTACCAGCGTTATACTATGACTGTACAGGGAGGAGTGATGTACTTGTGTGTTTTCAGTGGAGGTAGAGTAGGCGAGTTGCTGAATCATTATGCAAGAAGTCTAATAAATGTGTTCCTGAAAATGATTCAAAAAGAGACCCTTTATCTTCCTTTAGCAGAATCAATTAGAATTATTATAATTCTTATTACTGAACTAAGCGAAGACTTCATTCTTTAGCCTTTAGTCAAAGTTGATAAAACCACTCCCATGAAATGCATGAGAGAAAAAACTAAAGGGATCAGCCCACAAGATAATCACACGGCAAGCTATCGTATCCAACCGTCTGCTTGGTTGCAGTGTTATAAAACAGGACCAATGTAATACTGTTTTTTGTTCCATGCCCAGATGATCCCACACTGCTTCAGTAATGTTAAAGTCCGGGTTCTGGGGAGGATTCAGCCCTCCATCAGACCTGTTGCCACTGATTTTCAGTCCAGTTCTTGTGTCGTGGCAAACATCAACCTTTTCTCCCTGCTTCCCAAAAACAGCTTCTTGACAGCAGCGTTTCCATGGAGACCATTTCTGATGAGGCTTCAGCCTACAGGAGATGTATTAACTGAAGTCCAGATGCATCTCTCAGGTCCTGTGTGAGGTTTTTCATGGAGCTGTTCCCATTTCTTCAGGTCATCCCTTTCATATCCTGTTCCATCTGCTGTAGATAGTTGTTTTAAGCCTGACTTTTCTTCTTTTGCCCTCAACTTGTCCAGTTTTCCCTGCACACCATGCTGAGATATGCCACCTTTTCAGCAAATGGTTCTGTGGGAATCACCTTATGGTTGCAAAAATCCTATTTTCCATTCGTCAATCAGTGTTACCCTTTAGTGCAACTAAAGAAATGGGAACAAATGATATCTTTGTGACAGGCTGCTAGTAACAAGGTGCCTAAAGATCCAACTTAAAATAGTTTCTTTGCTTATTTGTCTGTTAAATGTATAGATGCAACAAAAGTTCATCCTTTGACTAAAGCGCTGTCAAACTTTAATGATTAATATTTAAGTGTTTAGAAACTGGACTGAAAATGAAAGAGAAAGCTTCAGAAAGCTGGAAAACTTTAAAGGATTACAATAAAGTTTGGTTGCTGGAAAGGAAATATAAAATAATGAGGGGTTGTACACACTTTTGTATTAATGTTATAAAATAAGTAAAATAGGTGCTTAAGGAATTTATACCTGGCCCCCAAAAATATAAAATCATAATTTTATTTCCAGAGAATTGGCCTTATTTATCTAATCACAACCAAATAACCATGAACAGAATAAAAAAATTAAAAAACTTAAGATTAAAGGTCTATTATATAACTTTTCGTCCTGAAAACTCCACTTTCCGGACTTGTTTGATGACACAGTGACATCTGCTATGTGCATTTCTAGAGCCGTCGCCGACATCCGGGTCTGTCGCCGTGAAAACAAAAGCTTGCTAAAGCGTAACACCGTTGGATTTTCAGCTTCAATCGGTTTTTTTTTTTCGTAGAGTTTCCTTTAAATATGGTGAAAAGTTGTATTGTGGTTGGCTGCCATGAACATTTCTTGTCATCTTGTTCCACAGACAACAAGAGATCGTTCTTCCAACTACCAAAATAACAAAAGCCCAGAAAGATGTGATGTCTGGCTAGCGGCTATCAAGCATCAATGCTAACAGTGCACCTTGGAGTCCTTCCAAATCTTCCAAATATATTACTGCTTGTTTGTTTTTTGTGTAGAACCCAAAAATAGCAGAAATGTCTGCTTCCAGTAACAATAACAAACGTTTGTTGGTTGTTTTTGTGAAGTTCTCCGTATTCCTTGTTAGCTGTCACTCCTTCCTTTTATCTAGAAACCCGTTCTTCCCTCTTACCTTTGTGAATACATTTCATTAATGTTGAGTAACTGTGGTCTGCACTCTAATGATTTTCTTTTACTGACTGAACTTGGCTAAGAGGCTTGTAAATCCTCTCCCCCTGCAGCCTGGAACGTCTTACAGACTGACTTAAAACTTTTAAAAGTGTCTTAAAGAGATTGAAGGCTGATTCAGTGGGTGTCTGTAATTGCTTGTCCAGCGAACTATGCATTCTCTATTATTTTGTTCTTTTAGGATTACAATATTTTATGTTTCATACAGTTGTTTTAATGATTACTGTCTGTAATGGAATCTGAACTGCTGCTGTTTTTGGAGAAAAGATCTTGTAATCTCAATGGGATTTACCTGTTGAAATAAAGGTTAAATAAATAAATAAAATAAATGTTGAGCTGAGTGATACCACAACTTTTAGAGTCCTTTGAGATGTTGAGGTTAGAGATTCCAAAAAGTAAAATGGAGTAATAATGTTTCAGAGCAGTGCCTTTGCCTGTTCCCACAACACTCATTTCACTATTGTCTCGGTGGTTTCTACAGTCCCAATGCAGCTACAAGTTGGTTTAACCAAATCAGCAGACAAGAGTGTGAAATAAGAAAGAAAGAAAGACACACATACCTGTATAGTTTGGCTCTGGTACACTTTAATCACATGGAAGTTAAAACTGTAGACTCCTTTTCTTGGGGACAAAAATACAGATTCAAATGTGAAGTAGTTTCCTATGTTCACCAGCACCTATGAGAGGGAGCAAAAGAAATAATTAAATAAATAAATAGTGACAAAAGTGCTTACATATTCAGCACTTCAATAAAGGGTTTAATTTCAAAGGGGATTTGGGATTAAATATTAAAACGGGAAATCAGCCGTGCACGATTCATTGCTCTGGCTACCAGATCCCTTCTGGATCAGACACAAACTGAGTGTGACACACTTCAAAAAACATTTGATTCAACTTTTCTCACAATGGGCTAAATCCCAGAACCTCATTCCTCAGTAAGGTGAGTTTTTATGTGTTTTTTACACAAGTTCTAATGTAAGTTAACAAAATAATTTTTTTTCTCACATTTTTCTGACTGACTGTAGAGGAAATGAACAAGGCCCTTCCTTCACAGTGCCTCCACCAGTAACAGAATAACATAATGAAAATTACAGACTTGATAAATAAATCCATTTTCTTACTGTTGCATGCTAAAATTGATCTAACCCGAATATGTCTCTCAGCCTGTTCAGCATAGCACTTAGCGCTGTCTCAGGGTGTCACTAAAAGGATTTTAGCACACTCCAGTCACATTAAAGCTACTGTAGTTTAAAACTAAAATGGAAAGTCAACTTCTTTGAACTTCATTTGGGCATGAAGCCTTCTCTTGCTACCTGCAGCCTCTTTCTGCGCGCGCGCGCGCACACACACACACACACCTGTTCAAGTCCACTGCACATTCAATCAGCACCTCTGACTAATGTTATCTAGCAGCAGCATCAATCTCATCATCCACACCAGTCAGATCGCTTTGAGATGAGCATGATGGTGCCATTCAAATGAGAGGGCAGAGGAGAGGATTATTTCACATACACGCCTAACACTGCCCACCCATGCATGACTAATCCGATTCTTACTATTCATGTCGTTTTTTTTATTTGTTTGGGCGTCTGTGCGCGTGCACCAGCTTTAGAAAAAGAAAAGAAAAGAGAAAAAAATATGAGTGCGTGTACGGGCGTTGTAGGGTGCCCGCCCTCTAACATGATCTAGTCACTTTTGGATCTGCTTGCGTGGAATATGCGCGCATGAACAGAATCCACACGCAAACTGCAGCCAACGTCAAACTGAGCTCTGGGGATGCAGCACCACTTAAAATTCCACTGACATTTTAAATGTTCTGCATCACAAGGTAATAACTGAGCCACAGGATGAAGATTTACCGCAAAACAAAAAGATCAAAAGATTACAAACTGGCTTGAAAATATGAATTAAAACGTGGGAAAGAAAAAAAATCAAAAGTGCCACTAAAATGTGTATTTAACTACTTTTTGATGATGGCGATTATAGAAAATAATTTGAACCTGATCGAAGTAGATTATTCTTGTTTTGTTGCTCATCTCTGACGGCTCGTGGTTGTTGCTCCGGACTGCAGAGAAAGCCACCTTGGAGTTGGCGGCGCGCACTGAGATGCCGAGCGGAGAGGATGAAGCCCTCCAGTCCGTGGCCGGGTTGGAGTCGCACACCACGAGGCATTTACCTTCGAGGACGATCGGTTCCGTGTCATTCTGAGCTCTCGCGACCTGAGAAATGACAGTCCAGCTGAGCATCAATATGAGGGCGTTCGCCATGGCGCTCACTTTTCTTTTTGCTCCAGCTGTGGCAGCTCCTGTTCGAAAAGAGAGACCGTCTCCTGCGCCGCACAAGTTTGGGAGTCCCTCCACTGGTCCCCCCCAGTCACACAAGCGTCTGACGCTGTAAAAATTCTCTTATTGGATCCAGAAATGAGCCATATCCGATAGAAACAGCTACAACAACAAGAGTCCTTAGTAAATGCAGACTGAAAAGAAACAGAAATCACCGATACTTGTCAGCGCTTCTCATTTTCAGGTGTGATTTGTCTGGAAGAAAGAAAAGTAGACCACGAGGGATTCTGTTTGGAAGTGGAAGAAGACAATCGGTCGATAAATCGTCCATAGCCTTCTCTGCCCCTCCACATAACGCGTCTGATAACAGTTGTTCCCGCAGTGATGTGCTGCGTGTGTGCGCGCTCAGACATCTACTTTACGCACGCATGTGTGACAAAGGTACAATTAACTGTCTCTGACTGAATTTCTCAAAGCTTGCACTATTTGTCCGGAAACCCCTCAAATATGAATCAATTCACTGTTTAGTAAATGCAAATGAATATACCGAAAGTTTATAGTTCTGCTTCTTTTGGGAGTCCCGAGAATAAATCTGGGACGAAATCATTCCCAAATGCTTTTCTGAGGTTGTCCCAGTTTTTAAGAGACTGCTGATAGTTATATAACTGAATTTGCCTTTCACTATTTTCACCTCCACAGAACCCCCAGACCCTCCCCGTGCACAGTCTCCCCTGTAATGTGGTGACTCATCATAATCTCATTGCACAGGTCGGCTGAAATTCTTTTAGGTTCGACTTTTGGGACTGTGGTGTTTGACAGGAGTCAGCGAGGGGGCATTTATATGGCAGTGATGCTGACATCTTGCAGTGGTATATAAACATGAAAGGCAACATTTCTAATTCCCGATTAAAACATTTTGTCTCTTTGACTGATTGAATCTCTTGATAACATTTTTTATTAATGAATTTATTAAACATGCATTTCGCTTAATCGTCTCCAATTCGGATGAGTCTTGGATAAAAAAGAATTTATATAGATCAATAAATAAATGTCAAAACTCCCATTAAGTTGGTTTGGACTTTGCAAAAAACCCAATTTTATTCATTTTTAAAGATTAAACTTTAAGCTAGATTCTGTATTTCTGTTTTAGAATCCATGAAATGGTTTACTTTTTGCAATTTTGCAATTGAGTCGTTATTGCTGCATGTTTTACAGCACAGCTAATAAACACAATCACATTTCTTGAAAAGAGAAAAAAATCAGTCACAGATTTAGTTAAGCACTCAAAACTCACTTAAAGGGTATTGATAGTTTTCTTTTAAGTCAATGTTTTTTTTTTAAGTTTTGCTTTATGCACCTCCTGGCACACTAGCACATAAACACACTAGCTATTTGAACAAGCATGGCTGATTCAGCAAAGAAACGCAAACGTGGTCTTCCTCAATTTAAGGATATGAAGAAACAAAGTCATTCCATCAGTCAAAATAAGTCATTATTTCACATTTTACTCTATTACAATGTCCCCTGCAAATAATAATGTATTTTTTCCACTTCATCACATATCATAAAAAACAAATAGATTAACAGAAAAAAAATTCTCATAAAATAAACCTTAACATACTGGTAGATAATCTAAGATGATATGAAATCTCCCTTACAGAAAACCACGTGACTTTCACCTGTGACCACATGTGATGCAAACATGTGAACCACATGTGCAAATGTGGTTTTAGAATGTGATCACCATGTGGAGAGCATGTGAATCACATGTGTTCACATTTGAATTTCATGTCATTGATGCATGTGGTGCAAACATGTGAACTGCATGTGCAAACATGGTTTTGCAACCTTTTTATGTGATTCACATATAAGGCACATGTGAATCACATGAAAACATACCAAAACCACATGCACATGTGGGTCACATGTTCATGTACATCATGAATGATGTGGAACAGATGTGGAGCAGATGTGTTTTTCCTGTAAGGACTAATATTACCCTACTATATGTATGTATGTATTGATTTAGTTCATATTTTAATGTGACACTGAGAATGTATTTTTAATTTCCCAGAAGAAACATGATTTAATTATGTCTTTATGAAAACAACATTAAAAGGAATCTGAATGTGTTATACTGTGTAATTACAGGAAGATAAAATTTAAAATGGCAGTAATATATATATATATATATATATATAAATACATAGCCAGTATCTCATTATTATTTCACAGTAAAAATCTTTGCAGCTGTCTTTGTATGATGCATTAAATCAACAAGCAACCCAACAAGTCATGTGAGACAAAAAGGGGGATTAGTGATGTGATCATGTCATGTGTGTCCTTGTGTCTTTATATGGTCCATAACAAGGGCGATCAATTTTATAGCAGCAACCATCACTTCTATAGTCCTTCCTCTGACTCTCAAAGTGCTGCCTGGCTCCGCTCTCTGGGTTTTAAACTGCAGCTTAAGAATCAGAAGTAGTTTATTCAGATTTTTTTCTGAGATGATATTTTTGCACATTTTTATGCAGAAAATGACTTAATCACTAAAACAAAGATGTCAGCCTTGCATTTCATCATGTGTCTAATACAGCGTCGATTAAAAGCATCTCAATCTTCAAAGAATTTTTGATGTTTTAATGCTCTCATTAAATTCACAAATTCAGCTTTGTGATATTTGCTGTTGAACAACAGCAAATCACAAAGTTACACATTTAAGGCAAGCAGCGGAAAACAAAGGATTTGAACAGAAAATGTGGTTTAACACTACTTGACAGATATCGGGTGTCTGGGAAATAAACTGGTTTCAGTAAATCAGTTTATTTTTTGTGTTTAGTTACTGTTCGAGCATGATTAAAAGAATATAAATAAACCTCACAGGTGATTTAATTTAGCAGCGTTTACCTGAGTTTAAACTCAGAAAAGGATCAAGATGGAAAGTTTTAGAGGAAACATTTGATATTTTGGTTGTTGGATAAGTGAGACACCATACAAGTGGGTTATTTATATTCAGAGATTTTGTTTTGGGCAGGATTCCAACCAACCCAACCTGAAAGGCTGCTATCATGTGAGATTGGTGTCAGCAGGTTCTGAAAAATAACTGTGCCTGGTTTCACGAATGCCAATATGTTACCATGGCAAAGGAGTGTGCAGAACCCAGACCCTCAAGAAACAGTTCTGAAATTGTATACCAGGCAGTAAATCTGTCTAAATTTCATTTTTAACTTGACCAGATAGAAAGATTAAGAGTTGAAGACTCTTAACTTACCTTCAGGGTCTCTGAACCTAATGTTGCAAAACAAAATTGCTGTTATCGATTGTTTGTGAGACATAATTTAATTATTTTTTAGCATTATTATTATTATTATTATTATTATTATTATTATTATTATTATTATTATTATTATTATTATTATTATTATTAT
>JBBBVU010000014.1:2526831-2567680 GCA_037177055.1 Atherinosoma microstoma
TATTATTATTATTATTATTATTATTATTATTATTATTATTATTATTATTATTATTATTATTATTATTATTATTAGTGCAATGAGAAATATATAATATCTAAAATAATTTTAAAAAAACAGAAAATTTGCATGTGTATGTGTATCCACTCCCTTTGTTATAAGGAGGGCAAGGAAGGCATTAATCAGAGAGGCAGGACAGAGACTGAAGGTAACCCTGGAGGAGCTGCAGAACTCCACAGCAGAGGCTGGAGTATCTGTCCACAGGGCCACAAGAAGCCCTACACTCCATAGAGCTTGGCTTTATGGAAGAGTTAGTGGAAGAAAGCCATTACTTTCATCTAAAACTTAGAAGGCACGTTTTGAGTTTTCAAAAACAGCTTGTGGGAGAGTCCCAACATGTCTGGAGGAAGGTGCTCTGGTCAGGTGAGACTGAAATTGTTCTTTTCTACCATCAAGGAAAACGCTGTGTCTGGCACACACCCAACACATCTCATCACATCACATGGTGGTGGCAGCATTATGCTGTGGGGATGTTTTCTGCAGCAGGGACTGGGAAACTGGTCCAAGTCGAGGGAAAGATGGATGGTGCTAAATACAAGGATATTCTTGAGCAAAATCCCCAAGTGAACTGATAAGGTGTACTGATGAGCGTACTGATAAGGCAACACTTGAGTGGTTTAAGGGAAAATGTGTTTTATAAATGTGTCAAGTCAAAGCCCAGACTTAAAGATTGCTGTTCACAAGCGCAAACCATTAAACTTGAAGGAGCTGGAGCAGTTTTCCCTTGAGGAATGGGCAAAAATCCCAGAGGCAAGATGAGCCAAGCTCATAGAAACTTAACAAAAACCCACTTGCAGCTGTGATTGCAGCAAAAGAAAGTACAGACTATATGAGAGTAAATAGTTATACACATTGAGGTTTTCTGTTATGTTGTCCTATTTTTTGTTTGCTTCACAATAAAAAGAAAAAAATCTTGAGAAGCGCTGGACCCTCTTCCATTCTGGAGTACTTTGTACTGCATATTTTGTATTTCAGCTGAATGCAGACAGAGAAAAAATCAAGAAAAACAAACATCTGTATGATGCTTTGACATTATTTCACTGGACAGCTCTAAGTTTTGATCTCAAAAAAAGCAATTTAAAATTTAAATGAATAAAAAAGAGCTACTGCAAACCTTGTTGAGCTGCATCCTCTGATCGTGTCAGAAGCAGCAGATCACCTCCAGTCTATGGCTCCCACTGAGTCAAATCTTCTGATTGGTTTGTGCATGTCTGAATTAAAACTACATGTTTTGCATCTTTATTTCATAGTGCTGCTGTGAATTAAATGGAAAATCTTTTGGGAATTTCGGTTTTCTATGCATGTTTTGATGATTTGTTGCCTCTTTCCAGGTTCATTTAGCTTCCATAACTTTGGAAGTCTGATTGTCTTTAATATGACAGGTGAAGTGTGCAGACTCAATGTAACTTCCCTCCTGAAAGTATCCTAATTATCCTGAATCTTCCCAACAAGAGACATACGGTACCTCTAAAGATAAAGTCTATTTTAATTCAATTCAGTCTAGTCCAGTTATAATCCAATTAAAAAAAATCCATTAAATTATCCAAATCATTCTAGTTTATAATAATTGCTCATATAAACTAATTTATGCAAAATAATTTCCTAGCTAAGGAAAACAACAAGGGGTTACACGGGGGGAAACTTTATCAAAAAGAACATTTTTAACTCTGATCTCAATGGTAGAGAAGGTATCTGATTCCTTGACCCCAAATGGGGGCTGGTTCCTGAAGAGAAGGTCCTGATAACTCAGGCTCGGCCTTCCATTTCTCTTTTAGAAATTCTATGAACCACAAATAAACCCTGAGACTGAAAGGGGAGAGTTCTGTGGAGAAAATATGGAATGATGAGTTTTCATTGTGTTGTAGAAAACACTAAAGTTCTCCTCTTTCTTTGAAAATCCTTGGTGCAGATAGAATAAGTAGTTCATGTTCAAGTCTCAGCAGTCTACAGCGGTGATGTACATTTTACCATTTCAACTTTGTGAATAAGCATTGTTGCCTCAAAGCACAAAGGTTCCCAGTTCAAACCTCTGATAGTCTTTCTTTGTGGAGTTTAATTGTCCTTCCTGTGGCCATGTGGATTTCCTCTGCAGGCCAAATACTTGCACATTAGATTGATTAGTGTTTCTAAATAGGCTTTAGATTTGAATGAGACTCCAGCTTCACATGGCCCTGAACTGGATCTAGCAGAGAGAGTGAAAGGATGAAAGCAGGATTGTAAATATAGCTTTTCCATTTTTCTATCCAACCAGCAACAGTGACCTGAAATGATTATGTTTGATGGCAGTATAAGACCGTCTCAGATTATCTAATCACTTTAATTTCATTCTTGCCCTACACTGAAGACACAGCTCTGTCCTCATCTACATGTTTACAATATGCAACTACAGTGTAACTACCTGCATTGACAGCTTCTATTCCCATCTTTTATGGCACATCATTTTTCTTTTTTATATATTTTTTTAATTAAAAGTTCTTTCTTTTTTAGCCTGAGATCCAACAATCTCATCAAAGAGCTCTGGCAGGAGCAGAACCAGGACCATGCAAGGTCAGGTGACTCATGGCTGTTTCATTCAACACTCCTCCCAACAAGTTTGCTACAGTTACGACTCAGTAGGGAACAAGCTTATTAACTCGTTTGCAAATACATTAATTCATGTTTTCTCAGAGATGCAAAGTGGGAGGTGCAGCAATGGATCTCCCAGGTTCCTGGGGTGAAAGACCCATCAGGTATTACCACAGGAAATGTCACATGACTCCTAAATACAACAGTTTTTCATATTTTCATGTCACTTTGTTAAATTATATGGACAAAATGGTCAATAAAGAACTGGAAAACAGATAATCTTGTTCTTTGACGATAAAAAAAAGTAGAGGTAAAGATCTCTAAGTAGCAGCAAACATTTCCTGCTTTTAGTAAAGGCAGGCACATCCAGCTGATCCATGACTTCCACGGCTGATTGCTAACTTATTGAGCTGACATGTTGAGAAAGTCAACTCACTTCTAATTCCTGATTTAGTTTTGCTTCTTACAACCCGAGTTTTCTCCAAAGAGAAACATCTGGCATCCCATCATGGAAGAACTGTTAAATTTTGGAACATTTATTATTACTTCCGCCAAGGTAAAGGTTATGTTTTCGGCAGCATTGGTTTGATTGTCTGTCTGTCTGTTAGCAACATTACTCAAAAAGTAATGGACACATTTTGTCCAATTTTCAAGTAACCTCTAAAATGGTGGTTAGATTTAGGGTTAAAGTATCATGTACAAAACGGTGCAGTACAAGGAGTTGTTTCAGTTAAACAGCCACTAAAATCAGAATTTTGATTATGGTTTAAGCCAGTCCATCTTGCCAGTAAAATGCCAGATATGACGCTGACATATTAAAGGTAGGGTAGGAGATGTTTTCCAGGAGCATTTTTTCCTATATTGCTTAACTCTTCACACCCCTATTGCAGACAATTTTATTAAATGCTCTAACACAAAAATAGAATATTTTAGTCACCTGTGGAATGGAGAGGACTGAAAAAACACCATCCAATCATTTCAACTGGCCCATTCTAAAAGATTGGATGGTGAGACGTCTATCAAACTCTACTATTTGTCCCTCCCCCCTCCCTGTTTTACCTCTTAGACATATGAAGTTCCCGTGCTCTGGAGGCGCAGCTTTGGGGAAAAGTCTGAAGCACGGGGACTTCTGAATTGTGTATTTTTCAAATGTAGCTTGCTCAAACCATTTTTCCAGGATGTCCTACCCTACCTTTAAATCCTTGTGGTTACACTTGTTGAGATTCAGAAGACAACTTTTCTTTTTTCCTTTAAATATCAATACATTATCACCTAAAGAGCCTAAAATAAGAAAACTGAGCACCCAGCAGTGATTGTAAACTTGTAACAGAAGGGTATATCCATCCTACAGCGAGCCAATCTGATCATTGATAAGCCTGCAGTGGTAACTGAATGTCTGGTAGTGACTAAAGACAACACTTGTTTTACATTTTACATCAATGCACAGCGACATCTCCAGAAATGCACATAATAATGTCACTGTACCATCAAACGGATCCTGAATGCTGAGTTTCAAGGTCGGAAAGTTACTTAATGTGTCTTTAAAGTTAAGGAGGAAAAGCCAACTCACAAAAACCCAGAGCATGTAAGAAAAAAAATCTATAACCTAAGAGCAACAATTTGTTTAGATCATGGAGGGAAGAGCTCAAGTTTGAACACATGACATTTGTACATAACACTAAATTAAACAAAAAGCAGAGGTTTGTGTTTTGCATGCAAGCAGGGAGAGCAGTACAATATTGGAAGCCGACTCTCAAATAGAAAAATACACTCCTGATTAAGATATAGCCTCATACAACATTCATGATGTATTCAATTTGTCTACATGCTCAGCTCTTCATGTTACCACCAAACATCCTCAAAAATGATCTAATAGGAAACAAATCTCATGTTTTCGCATGTTCCATTCTTCAGTTTCCTTTCAAATGGTCTTTTGTTTGTTTTGTCAGTCAAAGAAGAAAAAGGCAAAATAAAAAACAAGCCCCACCACTGATCTCCATGAAAACAACAAGCCTCTTATAGATTTAACTGGTCGTCAAAGCACATGAGCATCATGTAATGCTGAATACATATTGTATTACATCAGCAGCATTGATTACCTTTGAATAAGCAGCTGCATTTATATGCAGTCACTGGATATAAATTCCCACTGATGAAACACATAAAAAACAAGTGCATGTGCTTTTCAGAATGCAAAGAAACAGGCAGAAGGCCCGAGGCGGTGAGAGATATGAGCTGCCAGTTACAGGCAGAGGTAATTGCTATCTGTCAGTGATATTTTAACATTTGTCTGAATAAAAATGTTCAGACACCAATTAAGGAGTGTATATCTCCAATTCAGTACCTGCTAACTTCACTATTCAACTTATCTTTTTGTGTATTTACAGCTAAAATACAAGCAAGTGTTTGCAGACCGAACTCAGAAGCTGCGATTGAGCCGGAGTTGAAGCAGTTTTTATGAACACAAAGTCAAACCTGTCCTGCAGCTTTTTCTTGCTGCCTGTATGCAGAGTGCAGTTTCTGTCTCAGCTCTCTGTAAACAGCTTTGTTGGGCTCATTAGCAGGCGTTTGTTTAGGTGTGTGGTTCAGGGGTCAGAACGGATTCTTTGAGCAAAACAAACATCAGGGTGTGATGACTTTTTCTGAATCGTGATAGAAATTCAAACCTGAGATGATTGATTTTATGGCCTCTTGGGGCAACAATCTGTAAACATGATGCTGACATTGTGTTGTAATCACAGGAAGTAAAAACTGTAGTTTGTAGAAGCTTTGGCTTCAATTGAGTTATTTAAACTTGTTAAATGAACCTTTTTGTGAATAAAGTGACCTCTTTCATATAAGATAAGCAATTTAATACATGATCAATATAGTAATATTGATTAGAGCAGCTTGAAAGTGTTTGGCACATAGCTGCTGAAATGTGACCCTCAGCCAGTTTACTTTTGGTCTAGTGTGAATTTGTTTTATTCCCTCAGCTGCCAATTAAGCAGGCAGTCGGGAAACAACTTGCCCAAAATAGACATGGCACCACATGCAAATGTGCCGGTTTCAACTTTTACAACATTTTTACAGTATGTCAGAGCAGAACAAACAACAAGGTCACTTTCACCTTACGGTTAGGTGTTCAATCAAAAGCATCAGCTGATTAAAGCAGATCGGATGTTTAAATGTGAGAATTCAGTGTGAATTTAAGTAGAAAAATATATTTTTCTTGGTTTCTTCTACAGATGAGGAGTGCCTTGCAGAAGCCTGGAATTCAGATAGATGTGGAACTTGTAACTTTATTCTATTTGAAGTCTGAAAGCAATTTTTTTTTCTCATAAACACCAAAAATGTCTGCAGCTGTCTGTTCGTGTGGCATTCGACAGCAGGACACTCAACGTGCTAGACTCTTTTCACAACTGGTCAAAATCCAAAGTGGTACAAAAGGCAGGATATGATGTAAAAAATGATTAGATGCAAAAAAAAAAGAAAAAGAAAACGCACCCACCAGCCACTTTATAAGGTACACCTTTTGGTTAACCTTGTTAAAAGACAAAGAGCCATGCTTTTATTCATAGTGCATTATGGGATCTGCACTTGTAATATGTTAGATCAGAAAAAATTATTTGATGCATAGACACTCAAAAACACTTTATATTTGAAATCAGATTTGAAGACGTAGCTTGGCAGAGTCCATTAAAAAGTCTTGTCACTTAAACTGGAGACTCTTCTCTTTTATATGAGCACTGTACGCCACCAGATAAAAGAAATTTGAATAACTTGAGTGGCAGAAACAGATTGAATTTCGGGGTAAAGTTTAAAGTCACATTAAAAACAGCATGCCGTGGTGTTGTTAAGCATTCATATGTAACATGCAGCAATAACGAATATTAATCTATCGAATCCCGTTATTAGGAGCTCCATATTGAGATGGTGTTCAGAATTTGGTGGAAACATCGTGAAAGCATGGATCCATCCTGCCTTGGATCAATGGTTCAGGCTGCTGCTGGTGTAATGGTGTGTGTGTGTGGGGGGGTTCATGGTTTAACCAGCACAGCCTACCTGAGTATTGTTGCTGACCATGTCAATCCCTTTATGAGCACAGTGGAGCATCTTCTGATGTCTACTTCCAGCAGGATGATGCACCATGTCACAATCCAATATGTCACCTTTGGGATGTGGTGGAACGGGAGATTCTCATCATGGATGTGCAGCAACTGTGGGATGCTATCATGTCAATATGGTGAATAATCTCTGAGGAATGTTTCCAACACCTTGTTGGATCTATCGCACCAAGAGTTAAAGCAGTTCTGAAGGAAAAAGGGGGTCCAACCCGGTACTGGCAGGGTAGACCTGATAAAAACACCATGTTGTATTTTTGCTGTCCAGATACATTGTTTTGCAACTCATCAAAGCTGGCGGATGAGGCTCAGTTTTCCATATCAGTACTGTAATTGCACATGTCTGTTCTCACATTGAATTGTCCCCACATGTTTGGTCACAGTAAGACTTTATAATTGTCATCGTCAGTTTTGGTTCTGTTGAGTTCTTGTTTGATCTGTTTTCCGGGTTAGTCCTGCTTCCCATTCTGTTTCCTCGTTATTCTGTTGTGTTTATTTACTGCTCCTCTGTTTGTCAGAATGTCCCTCTAACCATGCATCCTGTGCCTTGACCTGACTTTAGTGTCTTGTTAGTTTAACTTATGTTCCTGAACATTCTTGCCTCTGCACTCATGATTTATGAATTTTGCTTCAGTTTTATTTCTGCTCCTTAGTTTCTGTTGTTTTTGAGGCTTAAAGTTCTCTTTACTTCCTGTTCAGTGCATACCTGGTCTTACCTTGCTGACTGTTCCGCCTGCTCCTTGTTTAAATAGTTCTCTTCCTCAGTGTATAAATACCCATTGATACCCATTCTCATTGCTTTGTCTTTCTTTTCTTGTCTCCGTAGGTTTTCCCTCAGTCCGCTTTGTTTCTCTGTTTATTCATTGGTTCGTATTGTGTTCATGTTAGTGATGGGAAGCTCAGCTCATTTCAGAGAGCCGGCTCTTTTGCCTTGGCTCCCAAAGAAGAGCAGGCTCTTAATTAAGAGCCGTTCGGGGGCCAAAAGAGCTGGCTCTTCTCTGGGAGCCGAGGCAAAAGAGCCGGCTCACTGAAAAGAACCGAACTTCCCATCATTAGTTCCTGTAACCTGCTGTGGCTTTTGTTGTGGATTATTAAACTTCTGATGCCTTCATCTGCCAACCTCCTGCCTGGTCCCGCGTTTGGATCCCGTCCCCAAACCCAAACCACACGGTGGCCTCTGCTGCATCATTTATTCTTCTTAATTAAAACTTAGACTGTTTTCAAAACGCTTGCCTACATACTCTGCATACTAGCTAGCAGGGTTCTACAGGGTTCTACTCTGAGCCTTAATGATCCAAATCTGCTATAATGAACAAAAGAAAATAAAAGATGTTTTGCATGTTTCTGCTAATAAAAAAGCAGTTTGTGCATAATGTGCACCTTTTCTAGCTCATTAAAGGGTTACATTCACTGTACAGCATATCTGTCCTGAAGAATTTGTTCAAATGTAACACCCAGAGGAACATAAATCACTTCCAACCAGAACCAGAAAGACCCGTGTGTCTCCTTGAAGAGGACTCATGTGCACATTTAGTGGCTGAATCAAAGGCGACCTTGGAGCTCCTCCTGAAGTGTCACAGGAGAAAATGTCCCTGACCAAAGCCCGGCTGAATGTTGAAAATAATGACACTCAAAGTTCAGCCGTCACTGCAGGACTCTGAAGGGTTGTCGGTTCTGTCCCTCTGCCAGCAGACAGCTGAGGGAATAAGCAGCACTCTGGCACCAGAGGAGTGTTTAAAACAACTGGTGGAGGTTTCATTTCTGCATTTCTGATTTCTTTCTAAAGGTCAGGAACTAGTAGGAGTGTAATAATACATGGATACATAGATTCATTGAGCCAAACTAAACTTGATCAAATATTGATACAGATGATGCAGCCAGACTATTTATAAAGTTCTGAGAATTTAAAGAGGAGTAAGGTTTTATATGATATCCTGCTTTAATGTAAAAAAATAAAAATCTGTTTTCTTTTCCACGATGTGAACATTTTACAGCTCAACATCCAGAATGTGGTTTTTATATAAAAAGCATATTGTTTTTTATCTAAACGTCTGATTGAGCTCAGGAAGAAAATTATATTTTAGTTGCTTTTTGTGATTTCTGTGACGTCTCCAGGTTATTTCCTTTGGAAGTTTTCTGAGCACGTATTACTGGGAGGAGACTCCAAGGAAGACCCAGGAGGAGCTGGAGGGATTATATACCCCTCCAGGCAAACGCCTTGGGATTCTCCAGGAGGAGCTGGAGACTTCTGCTGGGGAAAGGGGCTTTTGGGTCTCCCTCCTTAACCCTGTTGCTTCCCCTATCTGACCTCAGATAAATAGAAGACAACAGATGGATGAAAGTGATTGGGTTAAATCAGAATGTGATACTATCTCATCGATCATTGGCTCCTGGATTGATTTTAATTGACATCCTATTGTCTGTCACGACCCAAATTTCTGCCATGTCTGTGTTTAAATGTGTTCACCAATCAGCCCACCTGGGCTCTCCCTAATTGTTTCCCTGTCTTAAACCAAAAGTTACTGAAGTTTTGTTCACATATCAGTCATATAAAAGAGTGCAATAAGCTTTTTATGAATTCATTATTGAAGTTTGCATGTAACAATGCAATTCATTACGATTAATCGCAATTAAATATTTGAATTGTTGCCCAGCACTAATGACACATGGACGAATATTTCATCTATCCGACTGGACTCAGTCTGATCAGAGATTCCAGCTGACACCTTTACGTGTTGTATTTATATGACGGACAGATTTAATACAATCGTAACACTTGACATGGGCAACGCTACTGGTTCAGAAGAAAAAGGGTTTTCTATTTTTTTATTTTTAACCTTTTGACCGTTGAAAAGCTTAAATATTCTGAACTCTTTCAGTTTCTAATAAAAACGTTATATCTGCCTCAGTCCCGTTCTGATTTCCTGCCGCCATTTTTCAAGTCGTCCCTGAAACTCATTACATCACGTAACCCCAGGTGGTTCAAGCAAGAGCAGAAACAACATCATTAACTTGTGTTTCTCTTCTTTTCCCTCAGCAGGTCTCCCTGCTAAAAGCTGCTGTTCTTGTTGATCCCTCCGCCCCGTGCTCTCCAACCCCGACCGATCCAGGCAGATGGCCGCCATCTTCTGCTGGAGATTCTGCTAGAGGTCAGGCTCAGGATGGGGGATTGAATTGAAGACAAGATTTGATGCAATCAGTTGGTTTAGCTTTAGCTAGGCAATTATTTTTTATGAATTGGCTTTAATAATTGGGACCACTGTGGATTTGTTTTTATTGAAACACAATGAATTGGCTTGAATTGATCATGTCTGTAAAGTGCCTTGAGATGACTTTGTTGTGAATTGGCCTAATGCAAATAAACAGGGATTGAATCGACATCGCATTGTGATCGAACCATAAAGATGAACCAAAACAAGCCGACCTCTGACATTAAATAACTATGTGACAAAGATTGTTAATAAAGAATTAATTTCCGATAACAGAGCCGACCTTTATTCCACATCTATGCTGCATGTTGTGAGTACATGTGCAACAAGAAAGAAAAATCCCAAAACAGAATAAAGCAAAAGAAAATTTTACTTCATCATGAATATTTTTAATGTCCAATAATGCAGCACAAGTCACGCTGTAAGTATAATTTACACATATTTATATTTCTCATTGGTAACCAAGTGTCCTTTCATCCCTGCTGCTCACTCTGCCAGAGCGCGGAGAGAAGATCCGTCGCACCGCTGATGAAGATAAAATGTCACCAGTTATCCATTGTCTGCCATGTTGCATTTCTGTTTCAGGAATCTGCACATGTGGGCAAATTTCTGCAGTCGCTTCCACCTAATTGAGTGGGAAATGGTTCACGAGCAGCACACAGAGTAATTACGCCTGATGTGCGCACCCCGAGACAATGGGCTCAGTTTTTCATTTTAACAAGGAGTCTCTGTGCACGCCGGGTAGCTCATACAGTTTCAGCATAGGCCCTTTTGAAGTCATTGAGGAACTGACAGATCACCCCAAAGAACTCCTGGGAGTCTTGATCCGCCGGTTCTCCAAATTTTACCTGCACAAAAAAACGAACAAAAAAACATAGAATCACTTTTTTGGAATATCTAGTAAGATATCAGCTACACTTAGTGAAACCTTTGAGCCTTAGGAATGAATAAATGCATTTAGTTTGATTAGTGAACTCGGGTCTGGGTCGTGCATATTCTTTTTAACGCTGATTTGTTTGGTGTAATCACCTCATATGCTGCCATGGCATGCATTCATGTCCTCGAGTGGAGTCCTGCAATGAGGCAGACATGTACTGCCTAATTAATACTTACACCTCGGTGGCTAAGGGGTCGCCGGCATAGGAATGCTAGTAATTCTCCAGTCAAACTTCATCAGAGAGGGTCACTGTTGCAAAGCGTACTAATTGGCTTATCGCATGCTGTTGACAGCGCAGGCTGAAATTCAGATTCAAGCCCTTACACCGTCTCTCTTCCCCCTTTTCTATGAGCAGTTTCAAGTCTTACAAATGAAAAAAAATTCATGAGAAGTTTTCTTAATTTTGTTCATGTGATTATTGTCAAACATAATGCTCTGGAAATCTTACTGCATCAACATCAAAGTTACTTTTTGTGTATTTACTAAATATGAAAAATCCCTCAGTTCAGCTGGATTATATTAGATTTGAGATGGGTTTCTGTTTATTAGCAATGGATTCATTAGAGGCTTTTTTGAAAAGGAACACTTTGCCTCAGACATGATCCCGAATAAATTATCAAATGGTTGTCCTCGCATCTCTCTGTAAGCTGGTCAAACAAGACTTACTGTGTTCATTTAAAAAATGTTGCAAAAGCAAGCAGGCAGTTTGGTTTGCTGTGGACAAAGCCAGTTTCCGCTAATTCACTCAATAGATAAACATGTGGTTGTGATTATTAATCACACAAAACATTCCCAGGATGTCCAGGTCTTCCTTTAAAACCTGGCCACGCTGTGCCAAATTGTCCATATTGGAGACGTCACCTGAACTGTCAGAACTAAAACCTCTAATCCTGTTCTGCTTCACTTTATCAGAGTTGGTCTTTGCAGAAATAATGTTCACATATTGTTCTATGATCTGATAAAGGAGCTCCAGCTGCATCATTCCAAAGGGATATTCATTTTCATCCTGAAAGCGTCATTGTTTTTTGTTTTTTAAATGAGCGTAAACATTTGTTCATTTTTGCTATAATGTATGTGCTATCTTCATTTATTCTTAATTTATTCTTCAGCCCTTCCTTACTGTGTCCTTGGGTGGGTTGGGGTGGGGTGGGCGATTATCTTTCAGTTATTTAACTCCAGATGATGCAATGAGTAGCTTTTCATTTCTTAAACATCCATGTGGTCATAAAAAAGATGCTAGTCTGTTTAACAAGGGTCAGATTATCGGCATCAAGCAGAGAAAACATCTAAGGAGATGCATAAACTACTAAAACTGGGTTAAGAACTGTCCAACGCATTATTAAAAACAGGAAGGATAGTAGGGAACCATCTTCTTCCAGGAAGAAAAACGGTCGGACTCTCCCATCATCAATACAAGATCTTGGTGATAAATAACTGGAAATGAATATTGTGCCGACACTGCTGTCCTTTTTTTATTTTTTATTTCGTGATTAGATTTTTTCAGCAGAGACCCAGCAGTTTGAATTAGTGGAGGATTTTTGCGAATCAACTTAGATTAGCTTTAAATTGTTGGGCTGTCTTCCTTATTTTATTGCATTTTTTTACATGTCTTTGACTTCATTTTCAAATGAACAAAGGAAACAGAATGAAACTTTTCCTTTAAATAAACGTACATTAATATCATCATGATTAATATGATGTATAATTGGATCATAATGAACTGGGTGGACTGTGTCTTTGAAGTAACTGGGGAGAACATTTACTGGGAACTGGCATTAATAAATAAACTGATTTATATTTAATTATTAGTAGGTAACAGGCCTTTGAGACCATGAAGAAACATGTGCTGACATGGTGACAGCCTTGGAACTTGAAGTGCGTCACGAAAGAAAACGTCCCCGGCTGAAGAATAATGGGACATTGCAAAAGGATGACACTCAGATTTGATGGACCTGGATGTCAAAGCTCCAGACTTGAAAAATTAATTTGACCATTTTTTAATGTGTTAGACATTATTCTGAGTAAATTGTTCAAATTAACAGATCAGTTTGTGCCTATGGTGAAAAATGAGTGATGTCACTGCAATCTTGGTCTTGGCAATGTAAAAGTACAAATTATAGAAAGGATTTGATAGTAATTAATCAGAGTTGTTGCCAACAGCTGACGGTGAGCATCTTTTTGTTGCTTGGTCATCATACAGTAGATCTCTGAGTTTAAGTCTTGCAGCTGATTAGCTTCTTTGTTTTTGTGCATGTTTAACATTTCAAGGCTTTTTTGTATTTCAAGCTTTTTGTATTTCATGCTGCATCCAATAACACCAATTTACAGGCACACTTCAAACAGACTGCAAGAGAAATAAATGAAGGGCCTGAGTTTCCATTTTTACAAGTGAAGATAAAACAGATAATGAGACGGATGTCTGGTTTGAATCCAAAGGTTCATGTTTATTCTGTTTCTTCATCTCTAAACTGGCATGAGACAGATGGATGTGTTGAGAAATAAGATTAAAACCTTTATTTATAACCCTTTTTATTTGACATTTATTGGTTAAGCTTATAAGAAATATTTATTATACATTTTATAGCTGAATGCAAATGTACAGAGGAAATAGAAAAATGTACATTTTTTTAGCCTTTATGTATCTCACAAACTTTTGCTTTATTCTTTTTAATTTTCTTTTCAGATTTTAAACATCTGTGCTTGCTGACATCTTGTTGCATGACCTACTGTATGTTCTCTTGATTAATGTTATAATAAAATGTTGTTCATGTTCTAAATGCTGAGATTCTGTGACATCTTGTTTACATGCATGACAAGCACATAGCTAATATATAGCAGTCTATAGATGTTCTTTTGGGCCACATGCCAATAAGACCCCGGCACAAGGGAAAAGAAGTTAAAAGTTTGGTCAGTGCTATTCAGTGAGGAAATCAGTTAGAAAATAAGTTCGGAGTAAACCTTCACTATTTAAGAGAACCATGTGATTTTACTTACAACCCTACAAAAATATCAGAATGATGTCTATTTAGACATTCAATCTCATATGTGTGACATTTCCCTGCAAGCAAAGTGTTTAAATAAAGCTTCCATTCAAAACGTCAACTATGTCATAATATTCTGTTGAAAAGTTCCCTGATATCATTTAAAATCAGAGCTTTTTAACCTAATGAGACATAGCATCCTCATATAAGGCCATCACAATAAAACAACATGCTGTGTAACCAGGACCTGCTGAACACTTACATTTGGTGGTGTCAGAAGAGATTCACAATTATTCATATCTACATCGTATTAATAAAATATGTATAATCATAAAATTATTTATTGCTTCCTCGTAGCCCCAAAGAAACTTCTAACGCAAGTATAACTAAAGCTTGGGTCTCAGAAGATTTTAATAATGTCAAGTTATTGTGTCCCAGATGCAGCCTAGCAGGCCCAAACTATGACACTGCCACCACTGCGCTTCACAGATAGGATGTTGGAATCATGTGTGTTCCTTTCTCCAAAAATAATCTTTCTGATTTAAACCAGTATGTATTATAATGTCTCAATAATCATTAAAATCTTGTTCCAACAGATTCTAGAAAAACTGCAGACAGGCAGCAGTGGCTTCCTCCTTGCAGCCCTGCCATACACACCTTAATCCTGTTTCCAGATTAAAAGGTCCAGTGGATTAAAAAGCCAATGGAGACAGCTTAATTGGTACAAACCTCCTCAGTTTTGCAAAAATTGTGATATTGTAAAAGTTGCTATTTTTGGTTATACATATACATATGTATATATATATATATATATATATATATATATGCATTTCCAGCATTTTCAACATCTGTGACTCAATTATAAGTGGAGTCCACACAGATGTTTACAAAGATAACCTATTAGTATCCAGATGTCTTTATATCAAAAGGCAGAAATTAAACCAATAGTATTAACTACATAAATACTAATAAAATATGAAAAACAGACATCAAAATGATGAACAATCCCAATAAAAGATATTATATCATCTTCAGGTTTCAGCTTTCTGGTTGAAGAAGTACAATTAAAAGAACTTTATGAGCCCTTGCTGAGGTTGAATTCATAAAATAAGGCTTGGTGTGACATACATGTCAGCTTTTAGTGTGGATGTTTCGAAATCTATTGAATTAAGAGAGAAAATAAGAAAGACGTCTTACAGTGTGTTACATAAAAAAAACTCCTTTTATTTGTGCTTAAACTGTTTTTTTTTAATCATTTCTCCAGAGTAACAGTAACCAAAAAAGACTTCAGTAAATCCAACCCCCTCAAAAGTTTCATGAGCCTCCGCTATGTTTCATATTTGCATGTACACTATTGAAGAGCCTCATTATGAATTCGCTCCTTCCTCCCCTGTGACAAGATTTGACTGCATCTGACACCTTATCTCAACCAGCTTCTCGTTTGCACACCACAGCCCAGCCAGTCTTAATCATTTTCTCCAGTTTTTTCCAGGCAGTTTCACATGTGCACACAGGTGACGGGAGCAGAGATGCTGATACAAAATCCCAAATGTCCTGTCCTACTGCTCTGACACTGATAAAACATGGAGGACGAAGGCTTGATGGCACTGTGGTTTGGTTTTTAACAAGACTAAAAATGGTCCCAGGAAAGAAGTTACAATAGAAAAAGTTACATTTCAATTTAATAAGCTATGGGAGGGGGGGAAGCATCTCAATATTTCAATCAAATATCTCAAGATTCAGCGGCCTAACTTTGATGAAACATTCAGGGACAACGCTAGTTGGCAGCACCACCTGGTGATTAAAATATAACTCCTGGCCTGAAGGGAACATTATAGTTAAAGGTCAACTTGTAAAACTTTAAAATGCCACAGCAGGTGCACCACCATTGTTAATAATACTTTCAGGAGGGATTAATCTTAAAATGAAGGAATAATGTTGAAATATTTAAGAATTAGGAAGACACTAAAACATATTAGGATTTATCCTTTGAGAAACCTCCGATTTTAAGGTTTATCGTTTTAAAAAACAATGAGTTTTTTTGCCTTAATACAAGTTAAACCCACTTTTTGCATATTTGATCCAGCCTCCTCCTCTCACCTCAAAAAGAAGATTTAATATGAAGAGGCTGCTCCCAAGCATTGCCTTTGTGCAATGGCAGACGCTACCTTGTTAACCTTTCTTACAGGGCATATTCGCATCCTTGTAAGGAAATGTTTGCAGCAAAACCAAATAAAATCATTAGTTTCTGAGCTAACTTCAAGAAAAATCTATTGAACATTTATCAAACTGATTAAGTTCTCATAACCAGACCTTTCGTGAGCTAAAACAGGCAACTGCAGTCAACAGTGAGGCCACACAGGAGGAATTTCAGTTACATCCACTTCACATTCATCCAACGAGATAGATTTTAATCAGTCCAGCTGTATATATAAGCATGTTTCATGCACACAGCGTACCAAAAGGAAACAAAAATGCATTTTTACACTTGTACAAGTCAGGTTGTTTTGTTTTACTTATGAAACTACCAATGTAGCACCTACAAAAGTACTTAAACTACACTCAATATTGTTCCCGAATGCATTTTGTACAATGCATTTCAGTTCACATTGCACAGACAATATGTTAATATCCAAATGACTGCTGTCTGATAAGTTATAGGACTGAAGCTGGATCTACACTCGTGCGGCGTTTGCGTACGGGTGGGCCGGCGTAGCTGACGCTGGTGAAATGTCCTCTCGCACTCGAGCGTAGGGTTACAGCGTCATGGTGCAGTTTCTCTTCTGAATCTAAAGGTGCCTAGGTCTGGAAGAGGTGCGCGTCAAGCCTCTTATGCAGGGCCTACGGCGGTGACATCGACCTTCTCAGTCGCCACACGAGTATAAATCCAGCTTTAGAATCAAGAAAGTGATATTTATCTGATTAGAGGGTCAAAGTGTTTTGGCCAGGTCCAGCCTTCATGCTAAACTAAGCTAAGAAAAGCTAAGCAGCAGCTTCACACTTAACATGTAAATATGATTTGTAAAACGCTTCCTGTAACTTGCGTACGCTTAAAATGTTAAAGCCACTTTGGTCTCTGCTTTGTGACCTTCTGGAGTGCACTGGAGTCTAACATCGTTTGCAATAAAAACACAATTCCCTTGCCTTGCAGGCTCAAAGCTCACAGCTTATGCTTTCATATCTCAGCACTCAAAAACTTCAGACAGGTACGTGAGCTATCTATGATGATGGATCGTTCATGGACATATGAGAAAGATGAGAGAATAGGCAGCACTTTTGTATTGATTGTTTTTGGTAAGAATCTCTATTAAAACAAGACATAGCACCTGTTAAGATGTCAGCACTGGGCTTGAGCTCTGTACACCTAATCTAACCAGGCTGGTGAGCAAAGAAAATGTTCTCTTTAAAAGACAATGTGATGAGAGATTCCACAGGACCAGTGCTTCCACAAAACCTGATCGATGTGACAGAGGAGTTTTTTCTTTATGAGAGATTTCATGTTGAAACAATCGCTTAAAGGCAAGTGTGGTTCTCAGACTATCACATAAAAGAATATTTCCAGAGTCCAGACCACATCAAAAAGCACTTAAATCATGAATGCTCCAAGAACGAATGAATGCTGCATAACCTTGCGCAGACGTATCGAAATGTCATGTCATTAAATGAAGCACATGTGACATAAAGCTGAAAATGTGTTTCTTTGTAAGATAATACACTAAGTTTTTAGACACTTTAGAGAATCTAAATTTCTTCCTGAACAGCTTTTTTTTGTTTTAATCTTCAGTGGCACATTTGTTGAAACGACATCACACACTGAGACTTAAATTAAACTTATCTCACGTCTTCTCCCAGGCAGTTGTTCTCTAATCCTGATGATAACTGAACAAAAGGAGAAGGAATATAATATTTCAAAGATATGAGTCCTTAAGGAAACCTTGTGTAAAAGAAGTAACCTTCTCCTTTGGAAATATATGTGCTACTCCAGCGTAAGGTGGGGAGATGACAAATAATTGAAGAGGGCAATCTAGAACGAGGGAGGGGCAACCCTCCTTGAAGCTGTACTAAAGAGAGATTGAAATGATAACTCAAGGATTACCAGTATGACAGAGTAGAGTTTCTTCATCTCCTCACAGGTCTTCGTCAGCGAAGTGAGCTCCAGTTTGTAGTTATCAATAACCATCTGGAATAGAGAGAAAAGGACAAGGAACCCCTGAGTTTGGTCAGTCTCCACTCAAACCTTTTTATTTCTTCTCCGATGATGAAAATATTCAGAAATGTGCAAAAAGGGATTGAAGATACTTTGAGTTTTTCACCTTGAATGGCACCAGGACTTCAGAGTCAGAGTTTAGACAAGGATGATTAGTGAACTGTAGCGAACATTTGGTAAAAATTTACAGCACATTTCAGACGCCTAACGGTTTTATTGTTATCTCTTATGAATTCAAGGACCGCAAGTAAAATGTGAGGAAATCACCAGCTGAAAGGCACAGTTGTAAAGCATTTCTGGGCAGTGGTGGTAAAAGATGACAGGACGGAATAAAGATGAACACTTAGCATTATATAACACCACATTCATCACTGCTGACATAATTCTTTTAAATTAAAATGAGAGGAAAAAAATATTAGTTCTCTGATTAGCTGCCAAATGCAGAGACGGGGGTTAGCTGTGAGGGAGGGAGAGGTCAAATTAACAGCTTTGTTATTATGTTCACCCCAACTATCTGCTACTGTCTTTCAAATTTAAAAGAGAAGAAAAAAATCACATAAAAACACACAGATTACTGTAACCAATCACATGGCTGTTAATAAGAAGATTCCACTGGTTTTACATGATGTCACATCCTAAGATGGAGTGGAGGGACAACTTCACTTATTGTTGACCAGCGTGTGACTGATAAGAGTTTTTTAACACTGGAAAATGCCGTAGAGAGCAAGATTAAGGTTTTTATGCAAAGACATATAGAAGAACGACTTGCGAACCTCTCATTGATCAAACAAAGCTGAGTCACAGCGCGTCAAAGTTTGCAGAAATCACTTAAATAAAGGTTCGTAAACCATTTCACTTCAGCTGGTGGGGACCCTTTTCTGTTGGCTTCTGCTATGCTGCAGGTAAACTACAGCTCCTGGGATGATAAAAGCCGTAGCTGCTTTCTTGTTTTATTCATCCAGATTGTGGTTGCTAAGCAACAATACAAGATGTTTTTGTGTCATTCATACCACAAAGAGCACTGCGGCATCAACGCAAGGCATTGTGGATAAACACAACCAAAATATAAGCGCGTATAAGGAAACAGAAGTTGTCCAGCATTAGCCAATAGATATGCAAGTTTTCTCGATAGTTATTTGTCTCATGCACCACCGCCTCTGGCAGATACCAGAATCCGTTATTTTAAAAGGTTCTGTTGGTTTGAGTTGCAGTGTGAAAGCTCATTCGGACCGGAAGAATGTTGCAACCCATAACTGAACCGAGTCCAGAATTGTTTAGGTCTAGTGGACTATTATGCATGAATGCACCCTTAAGGCTCATTTATACTCTTTACGGAGCATTTCGTCCATCTTCTGCATGACTCACATGCGTAATTTGGTCTGTTTTCAGGGCCCTTGCAGGTCTGTGCCCCGATGGAACAAACAAAGTAGTACCACCGGAAATTGCGGGGCAGTGTTGAGCAGTATAGCTGATGGGCAGCCGGCGAAAGCAACAAAGAAAAAGAAGAACCCACTGTGATGTATTTAGGCTGTGTCTCATTTAAGGATCTGCGCACTACGAAGTGCATAGCCTACGAAGGCTACGGCCTCCGTAGGCTGCGCAATTCAAAGCCGTTTATTCATTCATGAAATGAGACAGCCTAGCTAGTGTGTGAGTATCTCCCATAATGCTCCAGTCCCCAAAGTGTTGCTGCTAATTCCTTCAGATATCTGCACATGGAGCCAGAAATGTTGCTAAAACTCTCATTTTAAAATCTACATTAGTGGCTGGCTTTGTTTAAAAGAAAAAAGAAAAGAAAAATCGAAAAAAGAAAAAATTGCCGATAATACATCATTAACACCATACAAATCCACAAATATTAAATATGTCATTATTTTAATGCCACGGTTTAACAAACTTAAGTTACTATTTATATTCTGTCACATCTCTATGTTAAAAGAGCAGAGATGGCAAGAAACAAAGTACAAACACTACATTACTGTACATAAGTAGATTTTTCAGGTACTCTGTACTTTTATAAGTATTTATTTCTCTGAGGACTTTTTACTTTCTACTCGTTACATTTCCCAAAAAGGCTTGTTACTTTTTCTTTTTTTTTGACACCAATGCACGTGAACTGTTTTGGGTTTTAAAAGAAGCTGATTCTCATTTCAGAATAATCAATCCTGAATTAAAAACCATCATGTAACCGTAGCCAATGTGAAGGTTTTTCATTGACCTTCACTGAATGCACGGTGTACAACTTTTTCTTTTTTCCATTCTTCATTTATTAGGCAGGGAGATCGCACAGTGTTTATTTTACCAGAAAATAGCTCGAGAAGCTTATTTTCATCTGTAGTTCCAGTACTTGAGGTTAAAAACTCCTCAGCACTTTGCAGCTGCCTGTCATCAGAGCCGTGGCTCTGCCTGTCTTCTTGTTCGCAATGAATTATGGGAGAAAAGAGGCCGTGAAGGATAAATCGCTAGCAGCCTTCGTTTCAAGCTAAATGAAGTGCGGGTTTGGAGGTTGGATTCAGAGGCTCCTTCCAAGGCTTTTGAATCGGGACAGTACTTGGCGCGCCGCTGTGACGTATGCAGCCTACGAATCCGCACTTCGTAGTGCGCAGACCCTTAAATGAGACACAACCTTAGTGGCAACACAGACCACCACCATCACTGCGCTACCTGCTTTTATGTCTCTTTCAGAGAATATACATCATCATTACTCTCTACACTGGCAACCGGTTCAGTTCAGAATTCAGTTCAAAATCCTACCGTTGGTTTTCCTTTCCCTCCACAGCTTTGCAGCTTTTTATTTATGAGACATGCTGACCCCTCACCAGCCCTAAATTGTGAAAATACTCAAATAACATCTTCTTTGCATATTCCTCGTACAACATTAGCCATTATGGTATATTTATATTTGGGTCGGCTAAAATGAATGCCGTAAACAAAGGGATTTGCTTTTTCACCTTCAGGTCTTTAGAGAAGTTTGGGTGTTGAGTTCCAGCATTTCTCTTCTTGGAGGTTTTTCTGTACTGAATGACTTTTTGCAGTTCATTCTTCAGCACTGAGGAAACACACAAAACATATTGGAAAACATTCATCATATCTGAGCACTGAAGTAAGTAGCATCTTTAAATCAAATACTTTCTCTGTGATGCTGTGGAGCTCTGTGTTGTTGCTTGTGGCAACTGCTTGTAAAACACCATAAAGACCACACATTAAGACCCCAAATTACCCAGATAAAGAGATGATAGGGTTTAAATAAAGTATACTGAAACTGAAGTTACAGTAACACTGGTAATTAAAACACTTTTTAGCAAATGTATATTATAGTAATCGCAGCAAATTTACGTATGAATCTGGTAACAAATGCAATCTACTCACCATCCACTTCTGCGGTCAAGCCTTTGATGGAAGCTGTCCAAAGAAGATTAAAAAAATATATATAAAAATGCACGTTTCACTTCACACACCTTAACTGATTTTTTTTTTTTTTTCACAATTTTGATCAAATCTCGACAAGCAAATACCTCCTGGGACAGTTTCAAATTCTGCCAACTCTTGGGAAAAAATGGCCAAGTGCGGTTCTTGCAACATGATCTGCTCCACAAGGGCATGGAGCAAGGTGAACTTCTTAGCCCTCCCACGCAGCTGGGAGAGCTGAGGATGGAGAAAATGTCAAATGAAAAAGGACAAAATGAGTGAAGGGAAAAGGCAGTGTTATAACTACATCTGTGTTACGTAGTATTTTGGACAGCCGAGGTCTTCTCCTGTCAAGCCTCCCATGCAGGTTACATTTGTGCAACCCTGACTTGCATGCACTGCAAAGGTTACCACTAATGCAGAAATTAAGTTATGGGGATCTTAGAGTCTCATTTTTGTATCAGAGGGTCTGTTGGTGGGGGTCTGCAGACCCCACCTCCGCCACACCTCTAATCACCTGGTTGGCTTTCTTCCATCTGCTTCACCCACCCAGCAGTATTTGTCTCGTTCTATTCACCCCACCCACCCTCCCTCACCCATCCATCCATCCATCCTTCACTCCCTAAACTGTTCCTCCATCCTACCCTCCTTTATCCATTCATTCATACTTCTCCCTCTTATACGTTCATTTATTCATTCATCTTCAACCTTCATCATTTGGTCATCCATCCCTCTCTTATCAGGTCATCCATTCATCCATCCTTACCCTGCCTCATACCATCCGGGTGGGGGGGGCTAAGTCAGGTTAGCTGACTGACATCCTGAGACGGACCCCCACATTGTGTCTCCTCCTCCCAACCTTCAGTTGTGAGACATTCCAGCAGGGCTGATCAAGGGCCTTTTAAATCTATTCATAACCTCATCAACACTTTCATTAAACCAGTAAACTCACACTGGCTCCTAACTTGTAAATGACCTGTTAACATGCTGCCATGGTTTATTTCAAACGGTTTGAAGTTTCAGAGATTTACACCATAGCTGCAAATCTTGACGCAATTACACCAAAAGTTTAAAGGGAATAAAACTCCTTGAACTCAGACTCTTAATGGCAACTAAAGTCTGGAAACTCTTTCATTCGAATAATAAAGAATATTACAAAAATTCACCCTTGCCCACCTTTTTTCAAACTAAGCATAAGGCTTGCATTTGAGGACTAAGAAATCCCATTACAGTTCCCTGGTAAGGAGTGTGGACCACAGTGTCAGATGTGATGACTGACTGGTTAATTGTGTGATAAATCAAATGGATCATCCTGTGGCCATCTTCTAAATATAAGGCTTGAAAACTGTCAGAATCTTCATAAATAAAGAGGAAAAAAGTGTTTTTAGTGGATTCAGTTCACTGCTGTGACAAAGTACGAATAGGCCAAAAATCAGCTTCTCTCACAGAGACAAGGCCAAATTCAGATTGTTAATGTGGCTTTTTTAATAACTTTGTTTTTTATGTGTTAATGCATTAAAATAATTAACTCGTTATTCCACATATTTACCCTCTAAGCGCCAACGTTTTCCAACAAGCACCAGGCCATATCTTCAGAAATAGTTTAAACCTCTTACCACTTTTCACCACTAGACGACAAGCATGTAAATTTTCACTGTAATGCAAAGCAAATTTATGACACTCCTGGTCCTCCATACTTTAAGGGTTAATCTCTTTGTTTTAAAGCGTTAATTTGGACAGCCAAACTATTTTCTGTAGTCCCGGAAACACTTTCATGAATACCGAGTATGAGTACATGCACATAGTATCACAGCGATACTGGTATCGATATCGGTGCATCTTTAGGAAAGAGCTTATTTTGCATTAGTCATAATCCATAAGTCTTATAAGACACAACATAAATAAGGGCGTTTTAACAGTCTGTGGTTACTTTCAAAGCAGCTATATTTTATAAAAGAGCAATGATGACTTAAGTTCAAGCCATGTTACAACAGATACTGGCATATCATTGAAATTCAAGAGGGATCCTGTAACAAGCCCTCGTAGTCTTTTTCTAGGTTATGTTGTTTACCAATTTAAGTCTCTAAGGGCTACATGTACGAGGCATGAATCGAGTGCTGATGCTCACAAGAACCAGAAAAAAGATCTGAGATAACCTCGATGCATTTGTCTTGAAAGCAGAAAGCCATTAATTTAAGGTGAGTCTGTCTCGAGCAAAAAACAGCTTTCTCTTCTCAATTAGACCTGGAAACACCTCTGGGGGAACGCAAGGTCTCTGATTCATTAAATGAAACAGAGGACTTTGCCCCTTAAACCTCCCAGCAGAAAGAGTCCCACTCAAAAATGTTTTACCAACTACGTTCAGAGGGATTGTGAAAAGTCATTCCTCCCCAAGACAAAAACAGGCCATAAATCAACCTTAAAATAAGTTTCAAGAACAAATCTGTTTACTTTTCCCCAGAGTTAGATGGCAAAATGAATCTCTGTTGCATCTCTGATAGATATACTGATTGTATGGATGTGATTACAAATTTCTGCAAACTACGATTAATTTGAACATTTCTGATCCTTTGAGATCTGCACCACTTTCCCATCTATGCAGTGACTCAACGTCTGCAGGGATAGTTGACTCTCAGAGCAAATATTCAGACGACATGCACAAGTGTTTGTCTCTAAAAAGGAAATTATAAGGAAGTGGTATAGGGGAATGGGACCTCTCCATGGTGGAGAACTGCTGTTTTACGGCCATAAAGTATGTTAAAGAAAAAACAAGTCAAATGTTGTCTTACAAGAAATTTGAGGGTACGCAAAAACATAAAGAGGGGAGGGAATTTGGGATAAAGGCATATTCAAGGTTTCCACAAATATATGATAATAACTTGGTTGTTTTGTTTTGTTTTTAATTAGAAGTGGCATGCTGAAGTCACACTAACTCTTACAAATTACTGCTAACACCTAACAAGTTGTCTGTGTTTTCACACTCAGAGTTTTGTACAGATCAAACAAACACAATCTAACCGTCTAATTGTTTTAGAGCCAAAAATTCTGTTGTAAAACTTCTGCTGGAACACTGGTTCCCAACCTGGGGTACCTGACCCCTCTAAGAGGTGCCCAAAGGAGCATATGGGGTCTCCAAGGCTTTGACTGTTCAGAGCCAGAGTGTTAAAAATGAAGACCTTGTCTACAGATAAGAGAGTAGAAATATTTATTTTAGTTTTTCATTATTTGGACGTTTTGTTAGTTCATGTCTATCCTGGTAACCTTGATTTTTCCTGCATCATTTCATTTCTGACACATCTGAGAAATGCCACAGTGTAAATAAGTGGTTCCTAACCAATTCTCCTTGAGGACCCTCTTCATGCAAATGCTAAAAAGCTGTGGACCCCCTGCTGGTTTTATGCTTTCATTAGTGAAATTTTAACCATACTGGATTCTGTTAAAGTTACATTAAAAACATAAAGCCTTACTTAAAAAAATAGGGACAGATATTCTGCTCTGTGGTGTTTCTCAAAAAAGTTTTATTAATTAAATGTTCCAAGAAAAATCTGGGTTACCAGGATAGACATGAACTCGTCCACTGCTGTAGCTCCACCTGCTCACTGGCCCCTGTAGATGGACAAAAATTGACTGGATGCACAAGTTGTGTCCTTATAGGTGGCTTTTTTTTTTTAAATTCTGTCTATTTTTGACTAATGACACATGCGTTCATACATTTGATAGCAGATTCTAATGAACTCCATTTATTCACTTTGAGATCTGGTTTAAAAAAATTGGGTTTTCAGGCTCCTAAAACACCAGTTCCATGTCAACAAAATGTCCAGATGATTAAAAAAAGACTTGAGCGGACAGACTTCCGCTCCTCTTTGTGTGGACATGGTCTTCATTTTTTAATCACAATGGCTCTGAGTGGTCAATACCTCAGGGACCTCCTGTGCTCTTCTGGACCCCAGGTTGGGAACCACTGGTGTAGATGAGTTGTCAAATACCTGCTTATTTAAATGCAGGGTCAGACACTATCCCAGCAATTACCAGACCAGAGGCAGGGTACCCCCTGGACAGTTTTCTAGTCCATTGCAGGGCCAACACAGAGAGACAGACAACCACTCAGGGAGAAGTCATGGGCTAACATGAGAATGAACACTTTTTCATTTCATCAATACATTTTTCAACATCAGTTATGAGGACTGAAACTCAAACAAGCTGATTACTACAGGATGTACGAATACCATGCAAGTTTAGTGGGATATTAAACCACATCTGTGCTAAATATAACACAAAACTTTTGCTCAGTTCTTAGTTTTAATTAAGGTTCATTCATTTTTGTTCAATACTTTTACTGAGCTACACTTTGTGAAAAGTTTAATTTCTCCTGTGAATCCAGACAGTGCAAAGTCACACATCTGTCTCTGACTGAGTGAACCTGCATGACCACGAAAAAACAGAGGGATGCACAGAGGCCCTGCTGTGTATGTCAATGAGCAGTCTTATTAGGCTAGAGGCGAAACTCAATCAAAGGTCAGACAGCAGTGGAGGAATCGTACTTTGGTTAAGGAGGAGAGGCGGAATCCCTTGGCCTTTTCCTTTCCAGCGTTCTCATTGAGGTAATTGCCAATAGCCAGCAGGTACTCCAGCACGGAAACAAACGACCTGCAGTTGTACAGCTGCGTGCACATTCTGATCTTCTGGTTAATCAGCTGGAAAACAAACACAGGAGCACAGAGCAAAGTCATTTTGTTCTGTAATTCAATTTCACACATGCACTATGATTCAATTCATCAGACAACTTTGTAAAATTTAAGCGAAATACAGCCGAGACTCGGTGGATTCGGAACTTGCTGACAAAGTCAACAAAAATAACTCAAACCTGTATGATTTTACATTACAAACATCTCACAGCACCTCATTTGACCTCCTAAAATGAATAATTACGACCCTGTTTTTAGGCAAGATTATTATTTGGTATGCAATTGTGTCAAGAATAAATTTCCCTGTAGAACATCACACAATCTCCCTGTTTAACCACCTTTGAACAGATCCTGTTGAATATGGATAATAATCACGCTGGAAAAAAATCAAAGTGGGATTTTTGGTTCTGCCAATGGTGTATTAGAGGAAAAAAGAAGTTGGTGCTTTGGGAATTGTAGTGTTTGAAAAAGAGTTCACTTTTCCACATAAAGCCCATGCCAGCCCAGCAACAACAATCCCGCCATATGGTCCTGTTTTAAGAATAACCTCCAAGTGGGACCTACAAGTGGGACCTCCAATAGCCTACAAGTGGGACAGCCTCAATTAAAACAGAGAAAGATGAAATCCGGCAACATCACATAAACTTGCTCTATGCAGGATCATCTGTAACAATATGGGAAAAAAACACGGAACAATTGAAACTCCTTTTAAAAGGGTACACCCATTTGGTATGGAAGTCCAATTTTAGCTAAATAAAAAAGATAGACTAAGCATATTGTAAGCTGCCATCCCTTTTTTTCTTGCATAAAAATGATTTCGATGCATCATAAGCCTATATGTGCTCTGGTAAAAGAGAATTCTGATTGTAGAAGTTGTCCAGCATTTCATTAGGTAGAGGTTTTGTTCACATTTCTAAAAGAGTAAGGTTGTTTTCTGGTTCATTTCACCCTCATTTTTCCTTCCTTCCTCAATGAGTGGGGCCTGGTTGCATTTGGGACTGCTTTGTTCATTACGTGGGAGTAAAACAACTGCGTGCTCCTCACTATTAAGGGTGAGAAAGTTTACAGCTGAGTATTTGCACTTCTTAGGCTATATAGAGTCTTACAGCTCATTTATGCTCAATGTTACTAAGCATGCTTCTGTTTTTCGCTGCATTGTTTCATGCATATTTCAGTGTGTTTGCAGATGCATATAAACGCAGCAAATAGAGTGGCACCACTGGAAATCATGGGGGCAGTGTTGCACAGTATGATTCTTTTCTTAATTTGTACACAAAATCAAAGCTTTCAAAATTTGAAAAGGGTGCATGATGAAGTGAAATACTTATCTAGTTCCAACTCTGTTGTCCACGATAATGTAAATGTTGAAACTGTCATTATTTCATCAGTACATCACAAATCATATAAAATGATAATAAAGCCCAACCATAATAAATCATAATATACTATGCACATTGTTTTCAATAAACCTCACTGTTTCATATCTTTTCATTATCATTTCTTATTATTTGCCTACGTTTATCTATTATTTGACATGTTTTCATGTCTTCACTGTAGATTTTCCATAACTGAACCCTTATGGAGATACAGTGAAGCCTAGAGTTTGTTATCAGAGCTGCTTTTTTGAACATGTGTGTCCCTCCTAGACAGAATTTACTCTGTCTTAATAGGAAAAACACTTGGATACTGTTTAGTAATTAATCATTTTTAATTCTCTATGTGATTTGAAGAATCTTAAAATTGACCAGGTCTTCAAATTTCAGTATTTTTGTCTGATTATTGGGGGATTTTGTTGGTTTTGTTTGAGTGGATTTAGTAATTATTCTTATATGTAGTATAGCTCACATGTGACCAATGAATGGAATAAAAAAGAAGAAGAAGAAAACAGAGATGGTGGGAAATTTTCAAGAGAGGCTTGGTGAATGTTTGGGACTACAAACACATTTATATTACCTCAACTGCGCATATGGACAGAAAACTGCTGCCATGTTTGCTATTATATTTCCTTCTCTCTCTTCTTGCCTATTATAATTTTTAACCCTATCACAGACACAATGTACTGCAAATACTGTCACGATTTACGATGGGATTTAAAACCGTTTCTACAAAAGGTTGATAAATGATTGCCCAGTTTATTTAAGCAAGACCTCTGCTTCTCCAGCAAAGCCGGTGACATTTATTCAGTAGCAGGTTTTCACACAGCTGTTCTACAGGAAAGACACTTTCATATCCATGTTTACTTTTGTGCACACAGATCATAAATGAAAGGCTGGATATCCTGCCACACAGCAGCAAATAAAGATGTTCTAGTTTCAGTTCCACTGTGACTTTACTTGGAACAGATTTGACGTAGAAACTACTGAAAATGTTACATTAGGTTTTTGTCTTTGAGTGCATTGAAGAATCAGATGATGCCTCCTTATCTGCTGCATCACCAGCTTCACAGAACATGAAAAACATTTAAAGAAGAAGTCCATGATGCAAAGCAATACCCGCCATCCTAGAAACACCCAAAAAAAAAAGCACATCGCAGGTGAGTGGATTCTTAAGAGGCCTGTCGACTCAGAGAATCGAAGATTTAAAGAGGACACTCGACTCTGAGGTGGAAGATAGAAAACACCCCCAGAAGCAAGAAGCCATGAGTAAATTGAAACTTAATGAAATCGCTAATCTTTCTTCTTGAGTCATCTTGCCAGCACATGATATATTTGCCTCTGTGTGTAAGACAAAGAAAAATTAGTGTCACAGTCATTGGATTACAGTGCCATTATTCTCATCTGTTCTTTCTCTCCATCCTCAGACAGTCAGCAGACGAGAGATTAGGACTGAAGCAGTGATGCTGAAAGAAACAGAAGCTTTAGAGAATCACATGAAAAAATAAAAATTCAGCTGAGGAGCTGCAAGGTATTTTTGTCTGCCTGCAATATCTTCGCAGCCTGCAGTCCCCTATGCCAATAAACAAACAGTCGTCTATAACACTGTTAGCTATTAGTTTTACTAATAATAAATCTGGAATTTAGTGCACAAGACAAAACATTCTGCTGTGTACGAGGATGATTATACGATGATATACATACAGATAGTAACTTTTTTCTTTAGCTTTACCTCTTTGAAGAGAGTCAAGAAATGGAAAGTCATTCATTTCTCCACATATTCCTTTTGGGGGGGGGGCGGAATTTATATTTTTTATTGGTTTTAGAATAAACTGAAAAACCTTTCACACCACCTTTCAAGACCACTGAACTTGATTTGATTAAGATCAATCTTTGATTTCCTTTCAAATGAAGTGTCTCAAAGTGGCAGCCTACTTTCTTAACAAATATAAGACTTTAACTACCTTAGATATAAAAAAAATTCAAACTCAAAGTGAAAAGCTTTCACATAATAATGTCAGTTTGTCCAGAAATGTTCTTATTCATTTCATCTTCAGAGCCATGATGTGTCTGAATGTTAAGGAATTTGTGTGTTTTATTGTGTGCTGCCGAGGCTAGGGTCTCCCCAGTTATTCAGCCTCTCAGCTAAGAGATGGACTTAAAACAGCCAAATGCATGATTGAAGCTTTGATTTGATGCAGTAGGTGACGATGGAAACTCACAGGCTGCAGGTCGTTCATGCTGATGGGAAGCTCCCTCAGAGTCAAAAGCAGGTCAAGTTGTGTGCTCAGGTAGGGGATGTTGCACATCTGCAGCAGAGAAAAGATGAGAGGCTAATGAGCTGTGCAATTATAACACCATCACACAACCTATTTCCATGTGATAATTCAGATTGATCTGAGAAAGCAGTGCAAGCTGAGAGATGCTGCTGAACCGGGTGTGTTCCTCCACTTCGACTTTGGTCAGATTGCTGCAGCAAAGTGCTGCAGGTCTGTCGAAAGGCTGCTTTAACTGAGAAACTGAAGGCTTGACACTTTGAAACGATTGGCTGAGCTGCCAAGTCGACCTTTGTGTCTGTGCTGACCTCTAATAAATCACTCCACATTGTCAGACCGCCCCGCTCATGTAGCATCTCCTGGAAGCCAAAGGGCAGCTGGTCTGACAGATACGTAACGAGAGATATTAGGATTAGTGTTTGAAATGTAGACCGTGTAATCTACTTCCCTTTTTTTTTATTTCCCAGTGTATGTTTTCCTTTGCACGCTTAAGCAATCTGCTCCTGGTGTTGTCACATTCACCAACACATTTTTGTATTTCCAGTAGGAGGTGAACAATGATTCCACACCAAGCTTACAGGTTAATATTTAGCGGATAAAAACGTGTTCACACACCTCTCACTGTTTAAGCTAATCACACTCAGAAAAATCTGAGACAAGTCAGGTGTTGTGCTTTCACTGCATAACACTGTAGTACAATTACTGAGAAAGACACGGCACAGACAGCTGCGACAGGATTGGATGAACTTTTTTTTAAATGTCAGTTTCTCAACTCCCCTCTGTTTTTATATATGTGTGAATTTTTAGGAAAAGAAGTGCTGCGAACAATCATCCCGACAAGGAAATGATTATTCAGGATTAAGACGGATGATGAAATCATTTTTCAACTGTCAGTATGACAACAGCTCTGCAGCTTATTTGGAAACTCTATGAGGATGTATTAGACACACAGCAGGCAAATTTTATTGGATACCAGGTTCTACGTTATTCTCTACTGTGAAGTGACAAACTGTAAAAAAAAAAAATAGAATAAAACATAACTCATTTGTGTAACTTAGTGGGAAGGTAGAGTGAAAATATCCTGTAATTTGAACCAATATGTCTCCTCACAACCACCTGAAAAGGTGTCCAAGAACATTTTACTTTAAAAAGAATCTATGATTAAATTTAATATACACTTACCAGCCACTTTTTTAGGCACAAATATTAATTTGCTTGTTAACACAAATAACTAATCAGCCAATCACACAGTAACAACTCTGTATTTAGTCATGTGTGGTCAAGATGACTTGCTGAAGTTCAAGTGAGCATCAGAATGAGGAAGAAAGGGGATTTCCAACACAACCATCTCCAGGGTTTACAGAGGACGGTCTGAAGAAGAGAAAATATTCAGTGAGCAGCAGATGTCTGGACCAAAATGTCTTGTTGATGTCAGAGGTCAGAGGAGGATGGGCAGACTGGTTGGAGATGATAGAAAGGCAACAAGAAGTCCAATAAGTACTGGTTCCAACCAAGGTATGCAGAACAGCATGTCTGAACAGATGGGCTACAGCAGCAGAGGAGCGCACCGGGTGCTCCTCCTGTCAGCTAAGAACAGGAAACTGAGGGTTTTCACACCGGGCGCGTTCTCGAACCTAATTTTGAACCAGCCAGGATTCAAAACATGAACGCTGCTGTGTTATGTTTCCTGGCAACCGAATTTACATTTTGATAGATTTATATAAGCTTGTGTTGACATCTGAACACTAATGAAATTTAGATGGTAAAAGCAACAAATATCCCTGGTGCACATTATCTGGTGTGATTAGGTTTTTCACGGTGCATCACTGATAAAAAGGGATCTTTCGCATAAAAGGCATATAAGAAGGAGACCAGAACATGTGACGGCATCACAAAGCTATGTGTCAAAGGAAGATGGAGTTAAAAATTGAGTTTTTTTTGGTCACAATAACTAAAGGTATGTTTCCGTGAAAAGAAAAAAAAACTGAAGCAGTCTTTGATGAAAAGAGGACCTTGTCAACTGTGGAAAATAAGGGTAAAAATATTCTTTTTTAAGGTTTTGGGACTTGCCAATGGCTCTGTGTGCTCTGTGCCCAAAAGAATGGATTCCACATACTGAACACAATGATCATCAGCAAGCTGAAGCTTTTTGAAGGGCCTCCTCAGCTGAACTTTGTATTAAATTTTCTGGTGAAATATCCTTAACTCAATAAAAGCATACAAAAGATTAGCAAGCACCAAATAGCGCATTTATATTATTACACGTCAAACAAGGAAAAACAGAATTTAGATTTTTAATATCTGACTTCTGCAGGGGGGGTGAATTTTTTGTCTCACTTCTTACATGAAAAGGCAACAAAAACTCTGCAAGCTTTTGCATCTATTACTTTTGTTATTATCCTGTTTGCAAAAAAAAGAATAGCACATTGATAGACTGTGATGTGAGGTGCAGTTAATAAGAAATAAGCACCAGCAGACCACACATTCTGTAACATGAGTATAAAATAGAGCAGAAATGCGAGTGTGTGTGTCACATGGAGAAATCACTTGACTCTGAGCAACAGTAATGATTAATTGGATGATAAATTTAGGGCAAAAAGTGTGGATTTAGAATTTTTTTAAAGCATTTTGGTTTATTTTTATCAAAGTCTTTTAGTCTGCAGACATGTCTGTTTACAAGAATACTGTCTGTAATTGAAGGCACAAGTCTTTCATAGACACTAACACTGTGTCTTCTGCATATGAAAGTCCTTCTGTCTGGTGCCAGATATTCCTGAGAGGCAGTGAGGACTTTCATCTGTTACCCTCCTGCAACCTTGAGCCATGCAGCCCAGATGCAGCCCAGATCACCGCCTGGCTTGCTAGAAGGTGTTAGCTAGATGAATCTTGTCATAACACCCACAGTGTGTAAATGAGGTAAATGAATGCAGATTCAACAGGCTCTTCCAGATATAGGGTAAATGTGCACATGCTGCATTAGATTCTGCTTTGGTCATGGGCTCAGAAGTCAGTGCACTTGTTGTCTTAACTGTAGTAATGACAGATCTAACTAGGGCAGCACAGTGGTGCAGCAGCTAACACTGCAAGAAGGTTGTGGGTTTGGAGATGATGGCCTTCCTGTGTGGACTCTAGCTGTTCTCCGTGTTCCTAAGTGTGAAAACAAGTCTCTCTCTCTCTCTCTCTCTCTGAGTCAACCCTGTGACAGAAACAAGATGGTGTTAATCTTGGGATTTTAAAACTGTACCTCCATCATGTACTGGTCCACAATGTGCAGTTCTGTAACAGGTCCTTTGTGGGATTTGTACATTTCCACATCGTCCATGGTGGGGACATACCTTGAAGATAAATACAAATAACATAAATGTACTTTTTAGATGCAAAGTTGCTTTAGAATAACTTGAAATTGTATGTTTTGCATCAGTGATTTGATCCCTGTATCCATGAATGAGAAAAGTTAGGGCAGTAGGGGAATGCAATTTGCAAAGTGATTTCTACATTTACTTTAAATTCTATTCATTTGCAGACAAATAAATCTGAGATATTTCACGTTTTTCTTGTCAGCTTAATTTAAATTGTTAGTCCTTGTGTCCTCTTTAAATTTCGTACCCTCTTGTGACCTTAATGGCCAAAAGTGTCCACACATAAAAACTGCAATAAAATTGTCATTCACCAATATTTGTTTCTGCTTTTTTTGTCATAAATAATTTAAACAACTTCTATCCTGCTCAAAAATACCAAACATTCAATCATTTTTAGTGGCCCCACGGCTCCATAATATAACTGTCAAAAATACAAAGATTTCCTGCATGCAATGGAAAACCGATTTAATCTGGTGGAATCCAGCAAAAATGTCAAATATCACTACTTTTCTTCCAAATAAAATTCTGACATTAAAGAATAAAGGATTTTAGACAGTAATGACTGTGAGATTAAAATATGTAGCTTTAATGGAAGTCAGTGGGGGCAGTTTTGGCCATGAAGGTCACCAGAGGAAGTATCTGATTCTACATAAAAAATACTAATGACATAAAATCAATTTTGTTGCTGATCTTTGACATATCCAAGACTATAATCACCACCAAAGCCCCATCCTTGTAATATTTATTCTCATTGAAAATGTTTCAAACTGGCATTTAAAGGGTAAAATTATAAAAAAATAAAAACATTTTGGGATGTTTGGTATTTTTGATTAGGATTGGGGTTGTTTAAATGATTTATGAAAAAAGCAGAAAAAGATACTGATGTATGACAATTTTATAGCAGATTTTTTGTGTGGACACTTTTGGACACAAAGATCACAAGAGGGTACTGAATTCATCAACAGAGTATAAAAGACACCTGATTTTTAAAAAAAGACACTAGATTTTTAAAAAAAAACTGTCTAAAAGAAAAGTTATTGCTAAGATTCATGCAGCCACAAGCTGCAACGTAACTGAAATGATCACCAAGAAAAAAAAGTTGAGAAAAAAGGACAAAAATGTCCAGACGAGGGCATACTCCATATACATCTTCATATACTACTGTATATCAGGCCTGTAACACAGCAGAAAAAGTTGGTAAGGGGGCGATTTAAGATATAATAAAATAAACTAATACTGTAGATGATAAAGACCATAACTTGCTATAGAAGCAGAACCTACAAAAGATCAAGTCTTTAAAAAAGATGAGCAGATTTTTTTTTTTAAAGCAAAGTCCTCAAATATAGATTGAAATAATTCCTTGAAGATCTTTCTGTTGATCCAAAGCCACAGTGCTCCTTGCCACTACCAATAAAGACCACATTGTGAATAGGTGTTTTACTTTTAAGCTTTGCTTTTGCTCTGCAAAGCATTTTCGGTTTGAGTTTAAAAGCTGTACTATGTAACCAAAGTTGAGTTAAATTGAGCTCCCCGTTGAGTTAAAATGACCCTTTGGCAAAGGTCATTTCCACTTCTGTGATGGCAGCATCAAGGCAGAAAAGTACATGGAGGTTTGAGTGCAACATATGTTCTCTTCAAGATAACATTTTTTTTCCAGTGACACGCATACTACATAGGGACACATACATTTTTTAACATAACAATGCAAAGCTTCTTCATCACTTGACATCCTCAATACAAGAACATCTTGTAAATGTTGTGGGAAGAAAGGACAACATTAAGAATCTTTTCTTTCCCACATTCTTGCAGTAAAATTATTCAACCTCAATTATATTTGATTCTGCAAAAAATTATTTTGCAAGCAAATGTATGTTAAATCAAATTAAATCAACAGGCTGCATCATGAAACCTGATGGGTTCACTGCCTTTCTGTTTGCATTTACCATACGCTCCATTACCTAAGTCTGTGTTGTAAATATTTAACCTCATACCTGAAGATTTATTGGTTTTGGCGCCTCGAAGACTATTTCACTAGATTTTTTATATGTTAACGTGTATGGCATCTTTACAGAGCAGCACATAAAACACAACTGCAAAAGAAAAAGTCAGCATGAAAATAACATTTATTCATTTAAAATGAATGAATATTGCCTTTTTTTAACTTTAGTTTTCCCATTTGAACTCTTGCCCCCTTCTTGTCGTCACATCCCTACTTGTTCACTCTCTGTGGCCATTAGATTGATTTTCAGTGGCCTGGAGAAATTATCAGAGCCAAGTGGTGCTGATGATCCTTGTCACCTCCTATAAAGCAGTGAGACGCTGATGAGAGCAGTCATGTAAAAAAACTGGTGCTGAGTTTGAACCTCCCTCATCGTGAATGGGACTTCCTCCCTCCGTCGTCTCTGAGTGTTCTGACCTCCAACCGAAAGAATTCATTTCTTGACGAGCCGGCCTGTGTGCCATTGGAGCAGCACTGATCATTAATATTGCAGCACCTGTTGGGATGGTCCTTTCAATATTGTATTCCTCAGGCATATGCCAGAGCGCATTGAAATATATGTCACGTTTTCATAGAATAAATAAAATCCTCCGCTCATTACATTTGAACACTCTTGCCTTTCAGGGGTTCAACATCCAAAGCCACCGAGTAGACTACAGGTAGGAATCAGGAGGCATTTTTACCCACTTTCAGTGTCTCATTCCTCCTGAGGGCATGTCAATAGTTTCCATCTCCGCAAATAACCAGAGATTAAACTTTTATTAGTAAGCTGCTCTGATAAAAGCTTCTCTTTAGAATAAGAACATGGTGAACGCTGTTGTGCAAACCGTGTGCCCTCTTCATCATCCGCCAGAGGTTTCCGCTGTTTCACATCGTCCCGGCTGTACCATGCATTCACGTTTGTGTTTATGATTTGCTAAGCTGCAAGTTTTTTATTCTACCGGTGAAAGTGCACATCAAACGCTCTCTGACTGGGGCACAATAAGTCATTCAACTCTCAGCTTCAATTGTGACACGATCAGGAATGAATACAAATCAGCATTTTCATACCGTCTCAGAGAGGTGATGTGCTCATCAGACAGACCTCCATCTTCCTCATTAATGATGAAGAGTTTGTCCTTCAGCTCCCCCGGTTGCACTGGAAAACTTTTGAGGAAAATGTCTGGAAGAAGAATAGATTAGAAAAAGTCAACACACTCAGTAGTACATGAAAGCTTTTTTCTTGACAGAAAATCCTCTTATCCTCCGATGAAATGACTCAAAAAGCATTCAGAAGACAAAGGGTCCTTTGCTTAATTACTTTCTCCCAAATGCCGAAGGGAGATGCACAAATTTGCATTCTATCAAGTCAAAGCTGATGGGATTTTTTTTGTTTTATAGAAAATGTCTCTGCATAATTCAGGGGGCTGTGGGAAGCATTCATTAGGGGCCTTATTCCTTATGTGGGAGGCATTCATTAGGAGCGTTATGCTTAAAACATCTACATACATGACATAGTGGGTCTTTCTTGAGCCAGTAAGATGAGTCTTCATTTGGCAAAATCACAATTACAGTGTTAGCAAATAAGTAAACTGATGGACATGTCAAAGGAAGAGTTTGTTGTTTAGGAAAGATTCCTATTTGCTTTTCTTGGGGGAATTTGATTAGACTGATATTCTTATATTTTTTCCATAAGAAGCTACAGCTCCACCCATTTTCTCCAAACCTTTAACACAAATCCAAAAAATTCAAACTACATTCACAAAACCTCTGCCTTTTCCATCAAAATCAAACCATCACCTCACAATCAATTATCCTGTTCAGATCATACAACCAAAGATGTATTAACCTCAGAGAGCATTCATCAGACACTAAATGAAATCATTGAGGACACAGCATCTTGGGCATCCAGTTAGTTACCAAGAAATATTCATTTCAAATGCATTTAGTAAAAAACAAAGACAAAAACCCCCCCCAAAAATAATTATCAAAGTGGTCTCTGCATTCTGCACTGTCATAATACTGTAAAAGAAAATAAGAAAAGCACTTTACTGGACACTCAAAGTCACTGAGATTCATTCTCTGTTATCATGCCTTTGTGTAGTCAAACACTCTCAATGAAGACAATTAAAAAGTATTTACGTACATTAAGTGGTACAGAAAGAAAACAAAACTTTATAGACTGTATTTACAGCATATTCACTCTAGATTTTTGTGCTGAACATTTTAATATACACTGCCTGGCCAAAAAAAAGCCACCACCTGGATTTAACTAAGCATATAGTCATCCTATTCCTTCTATGGGATAATTACCGCATGGACAATTATCTTTCAGCTGGAAACAAGTTCTTCAACCCCAACTGATGCAATGAGGAGCTTCTCATTTCATAAACAACCGTGATGTTAGTCTGTTAAAAAGGGTCAGATCATTGGCATCAAGCAGAGAAAACATCTAAGGAGATGTGGAAATTACTGAAACTTGGTTAAGAACTTAAAGGATAGTGATGGTGATCGGTGAAATCAGATGGAAGAAAAACAACAGCTCACGGCTATGTTTAATAGTGAAGGTAAGAACATTTCCACATGAACAATGTGAAGGGAACTCAAGCTGCTGTGTAGCCAGAAGAAAACCACTAATCAGTGAAGCTAACTGGAGAAAAAGGCTTCAGTTTGCTAGAGAACATAAAGATTGATCCTGTTCCAGGGTGATGGAAGCATCAGGGTAAGAAGAGAGGCAGTTAAAGTCATACAGCCATCATGCCTAGTGCCTATACAGAATAAGCCTGTGGGGTCAGTCTATGATCTGGGGTGGCTGCAGCTGGTCAGGTCTAGGTTCAGGTCTAGGTTCAGGTCCAGGTTCAGGTCCAGGTTCAGGTCTAGGTTCAGGTCTAGGTTCAACAACATTATGCGCCCAAAGAATGAGGTCAGCTGACTACCTGAATATACTGAATGATCAGGTTATTCCATCTTCCCTGATGGCATGGTCATAAACCAAAATGAAAACACCAGGATTCATGGGGCTCAGATTGTAAACGAGTGGTTCAGGGAGCAGGAGACATCATTTTCACACATGGATCGGCCACCACAGAGTCCAGATCTGAACCCCATTGAGAATCTTTGGGATGTGCTGGAGAAGGCTCTGTGCAGTGGTCAGACTCTGCCGTCATCAATACAAGATCTTAATGCAATTAATGCAACACTGGATGGAAATTAATCTTGTGACACTGCAGAAGCTTCTATAAACAACGCCACAGAGAATCAACGTTAAAGGCAGTCCAAGAAAATATTAGTGTTGTTTTTTTTAGGGCCAAGCAGTGTATTTTACAGTATTCCGCCTGAAATTAATTAATTACATTTGACATCAAACTTATGTGTCAATTTGATAGAATCCATTAATTTCTTCTGTTATATCATTTTTGTTGGCATTCCATTAATACTATTATACTATACTATCATTATTATAGTTAGATTGAATCAGACTGTATTTAAATGACTTTAATGTAAAATGCTTACTTTCTTTGAAGAACCCCTCAAAGAGTCTGACTTTCTAATGTTCTCTTTCTCTTCTCAAAAGTTTGAATCGGGGCATTATGAATAAACTAAACTGACTTGAACACCGTGCATTAGAATCGTCCATCCTGCCTTTTTCTTAATGCTGAATGTCCATCACCTTTGACTATCAACTTTTCAATTCCAAACCAGGATCAAAAGTAGTAAATCCAGAAAATCAAGCTTATTGAAAAACTCTCATGAGTGATGAAGAAAGTAATCCTGTTATATGAGAATCACTTCCGAGGTACAAAGCTGGAATAAACACGCCTCTAAATCCATGACATTAAAGTCTTCAGACAATAATTCCCTCACCAGAACCAACACAGCCTTTCATGTCACGGTTTCAAACGAGAGGAATGTCAACATCAAACATCTCTCACCATTTTCAGCACTACTAGTAGCCTCATGAACCTCATCTGCCCCTCCCTATTTAAAAATTTAGAATAAACTCTTCACATACACACACCTAAGTGCAAATTAAGCCCTTTGTTGACTGGTAATCAGACAAACTGGGCACTGCCCTGGCAAATTAAAGTATGGAGATGGAAAGGGTAGCCCAGTAGGTGCCAGAAGCCACAGGTGTACTTTTAATTAGGACGGCGACATTTCCAGTCATTAAATAGGCAACACGCAGTGGGGCTCTCAAGGTAAATAATCATATTAGTTGAACACACTTTAAAAAAAGAAATACTCTTCAAACATAAAATTCCACAGTGGATCAAATGCAGAAATATTTACTCATCTTAAAGTACTTTGGGAATTTTTATGTTATTTTTCTATTTGTCCTGCATTACATTTAAAAAACATTACACTTTTACTCATCTTACCTCACAGTTGCTTTATATATTGATTTTACATGAATAAATAAATTTATTCAAAAACTGAAACAATGGCTTCCCAGATAGCAGACGTGTATGGGCCGAATCCGGGCTACTTTTGGCACTTATGGCTCAGTTACGGCACTGGCAAGTTTTGTGTGGGTCAGAAGTGGTCCTCTTACAGGAAGCCTTCCTTGTGGGCCACATGTGGTGGTGATGTGGCTGAGTTTGCTATCTGGGTTGGTTTTGGCCAGTGATTTGGCAGAAATCACTGTGGGGAGGCAGGATGTTTAGATCCTCCCTTCCTGCGACTGAAGTTTCCCCCTCAACATTTAGTTATGATTGTAAAATACATAATTAAACTATGTGAAATAATGTAATATTCACCAAGAGAATTTGTATTAAAGACAGACATGTGCAACATACAACAATTAGTAACATATATGCCTGCATATTGCATGTATGGGTGTGTAGGTGAATATACATGTGTATGTATGTGTATTTGTACATGTTTATATATGTTTGTGTGTGTGTGGGTGTGCATATATATTTATGTATGTATACTTGTTTATTACTCCTGTAGTTCCATTTTATTTTTATCTATACTTATTTGTGTATATCCTCGTTGTTTAATCCCTACATATACATATATATATATATATATATATGTATATATATACGTAAGGATTAAACAACAGGGACCCGTCCATTATACGGTTTTAATGCACAACGCAGAGTCTAGACTCCACGCAGCACAGCTTTCAGTTTTCATTTGTTGCTTCACTACTAACAACTAATACTCATCAGCACTTATATGGTTCACTTGACAGAGTAAATAAATGAGTTTAACCCTTTAATGCTGTGTGTATCATTTTTTATACATACAGTTTCTGAGACCTTTTGCATTACTTTATGGTAAAAGCTTTGCTCCAACCCCTGTTGTACACAGGTATCCAACATAGTATAGAAGACTTCAATGCAATAATTTGGACAAATGACTCGGTAATAAATGTTAAATATACAACATTGATTTTTGTTAATTTTTCTTTACATTATGTTTAAGGGCCAAATAAAGACCATTTCAATGCTCTAAATGTTCCTTGCTAAAAGTTCAATTAGAACATAAGAAGTTAAATGTTTCACGTCTGTGTGATAACCTGACTAATCGGAAAAAATAATGAAAATGTGAAATTAGAGTAATTTTACCTAAGTTTTTGACTTGTAAACTCTACACTTTATTATTTGATTTGTTCTCATTAAAGTTTAGGCAAGGCAAGGCAAGGCAAGTTTATTTGTATAGCACATTTCATGTACAGGACAATTCAAGGTGCTTTACAT
>JBBBVU010000014.1:2582514-2598561 GCA_037177055.1 Atherinosoma microstoma
ATATAATATAATATAATATAATAGCCACTACAGCCATCACTTTATCAGGTGGACCTGATAAATTCAATTGCTTCTATCAGCCAATCACATTGCAGCAACTCAAAGCATTTAATCTGCAGGGTCAAGAAGACTTGCTGAAGTTTAAACTGAGCATCAGAATGAGGAATAAAGGGGATTTAAGTGTTTAAACATGTCATGGTTGTTTCAGAAACTGCTGATCTACTGGGATTTTCACCAACAACCATCTCTATCAAACTGATTTAAAGCCATGAGGGAAAATGTGCATACAGTGGTGATTATAATTGGATTGAACCTGTTATTCTTTCCTGGAGATAAGAATAGAACAGAGGGCCAATCCCACATTGGAATTAGTTGGTTTTTTTTAAAATAATATTTTACCTTTTCTATACACTAAAGTGGATCTAAGTCAATGAATAGAAAAGAAACTATGTCGCACAACTAATTAGAATAAATACTAAACTTTAGGATACATAAATCTAAAGTTTCCCACCGACCAATAACTTAATCTCTAATATGAGACTGGCCGACTATGATGAAACAGGAAATGTCATTTCCAACCAGTAAATGCTGTGAGAAACCAGTTGTGCTGACTGGCTGCTCCCGGTATCCGTGTGATGGAATGTGCAACAGAATCTGCAACTGTGCTGATTAAATTCTCTTTTCACTTTCAATTGAGTTTAGACAGGTTAAATGGTCAGTCAGGGGTGTAAACGTCAGAGGACTTGCAGCAAAAACAAGGGGAATCCTCAACAGCATCCATGTCTAAAAGCCCCTCATGAAAATTTCATGGGGAAACCCACTGAATGGGCGTGGCTAAGAATGAAGAAAACAATAGAATCACTGTGCTGTTCCTTAGAAGTGGTACTGTATAGGTTGTGAGCACATTTACTGTTCTTGCACTATTATTATTATTATCCTTGCAGGTAAAAAAAAAAAGAAAAAAAGTTTAATATTTCTTTTTTCTGTTTTGTTTTTTAATGTGCAGCCTTGTTCTCAATGATTAAACTTCAGGTCTGTTCAGAGCTTGATCTGTTTTCACTTTCAGTTGCTGAAGGATTTCATTTAAACCATTTTTGGGGGGGGTTGAGGGACAAGTCAGGACATGAAGCGTGGCAGGTAAGCCAAACCAGAATAAAGCTGACTGTTTAAAATTGTTTCTGTTCCCAGGTTGATTTTCAGGAGAAATGATAGTGGCTATGAGACATGACACAGTACTTCTGCATACATTTTACTGTGTTTTTCCAACTGAACCTCCAGTTAAAACCTTTTTTCAATAGTCATACATGGCTGCTTATCGCTGTTGGTTTTGCGTAACTTCTGAGTTATCCGACAGGATTTTACAGGAAATGGTCAAGTGACAAAAAATCCACACGGGTAAAACCCCTCCGTTGCTCCTCCCTGTTAACAAAAGGGAGGAGGTGAATAAGAGGGGAGCTGCTTAAACGCTCATTCTTGCTTCTATTTGTCTGCAGTGAACAATCTAAGAAGCGCAGAAGCAAACCTGGAAACATAAAGATGCATTTTTACCTGCTGTTCACCGTGAGCGCCTTTACGGTGAGTAAACTCATTTCATTATGACGTAGTTTTAAAAAAAAGCATAGACGTAGAACTGAAAGGAGCTCGTTGTACATCGTTTATCATCAGTTTGTTTCACTACTATTTAAGATTATTAAGCTTTCTTTGCCATAATCTTGATCTTAAACTGTAATGTTCTTTTTACACTCTCGTGTATTTTCTAGAAAGACCCCTCCCAATTTTTACTTTCACTTTCGATTTCCTGGCAGCTATTAGATTGGGATGAATATGAACATTGTGGGATTTCCTTTATGCAAAATAAAAGTTTCTAAGTGGCAGAAAACGAGCGCAGACTGAAGGCAAGACGCGCACATGCTGCTTGAGGAGCGCAGAGCCGGTTAAATGTTTGGTACTTTCCAACACGCCCCTTACAGTCCGGTGTGAGGAAGTGAACCAACTGTCTGTCTCACAAACATCAGTAGTGGTACTCTAATTTATACTTAACGTGTCACGCGCTTCTTTATTTCCTTCTCTGCAGGCGATGGCCTCAGCGCAGCCGCACTGCGACCCCCTGTCGCAGTATGAAAAAGATGGCATATGCTGCAACATGTGCGATCCAGGTATGTACATAAACAGTGCTGTGAAGGCGGTGAAGGAGCCCACCACGTTTCTTTTTTCTTTAACTTTTTACTCTTTACATGCTCTAAAAAGTCCCTTCAGTTTGGAGTAAAGCCCCCAGAATTTATTCAACTTTTACAGCTGTAGCCCCTAAACTGTAAAGCCAAGTTGCACCTGTATGCTCATCTTCCTTATTTTTACATTCTTAAACGTTCTTAAAACATCTATTTGCTTTCGTTTTTATTTAATTTTACATTTTTTATTTGATTTTCTTTGGAATTTAAGCTCCAAAAGTTCTATGTTGGGCTGGAAATAAAGGTTGTTTTTAACCAAATTCCACCAAACTCCCAAAAACTTTTAGCTAAACCGATCATCTTTGCTATGAAGTCTGCTATTTGCTCTTCACATCTAACATCTAACTTCACCATGGCCGTGGACTGGTGATCCGTGGAAGGATCTCTTATGACGGCAGACGTATGATATGCAGCCGTTGTCTTTGGCTCCTTTCTGTAGCAGAACCTAGCAGTAGGGAAGCATCCTTCTGTTGTTTTTTCCCAGCGGTTGGCCAACAGCTTGGTAAAAAAATAGAGGCACTGGCACTTTAAAAACAGATGCTGGTTAAATTAAATAGTTAAATGACTGTTTAAATATTGTGTAGATTTGTTTTAAATGTTAAAAATGTATGTTCGACTTGACTCTACAGTCAAATCCGTACTCATCAGAGGGAAAAGTTCCAAATAAATGTCATATTTGCTTCTGTAATGTGAATATTCCAATAACGATCTGCTCTGCAGGGACCAGAATGTTGCCCCAGAGCACCTGCCAGGATCCTATTTGCGAACCGTGTGGAAAAAATGAATATATGGACAAATACACAAGTTCCCTCCAATGCGAGCTTCAGCCGTACTGCGACCCGAGTAAGACCAGCGGACACTTTGCACTAACTTGTTGTGTGTTTGATGACGTGCATCTGATGAGTGGAAACTCCTTTTTCTGCCAGATAAAAACTTTCAGGTCGCCGTCCATGACAGTAAGATCAGAAGCACCTGCCTCTGTAAGGAGGGATTCCACTGCTCAAGCCAAGCTTGTATAACCTGCCTAGAACACACCACGTGTGAGCCCGGATATGGAGCTAGAACCCAAGGTACAGCAGGTTTTGGTTTGTTTGTTTGTTTGTTTGTTTGTTTTGATATGAATAGGTTACTGCCCAGATAGCTCAAATGTTTGGCCCAAATATTGCCTCAATTCCCATCTGGCCCACAGGAGACTCGCCAGTCCCGTACCTGAGCCGTACGGGCCAGAAGTAGCCCGGACATGTCTGCTATCTGGGTGTTGAGCTTTCCTTTTCCTTTGTGCTTAAGTGTTGTTTTAATATTTAAATTTGGCTTTCAGGTAATCAGAAATATGACACGGATTGTCGGCCATGTCCAGACGGTACATTTTCCAATGAGAGCTCAAGCGACAGCGACTGTGTGAAATGGACCGAGTAAGTACTGAGACTGTGTACACTGAGACATCAGCAACTGTAAAACCCAGTTGGTGGAGTTTGTTCCTTATGCTCGTCCTTTAGAGTTGGTTCTGGTTGATGGTTCACTGTCACATGACTCATTTGACATTTTTGTAATTGCTCTTTAATGTGGTTCATAATGATTCACTCTCATTCCTGATAAATATGAGGCAACATTCAACCAAGAAATGGGCCATTATGTAAATAATCATTCTTTTTAACACCGTGTGAATCTAAAAGATAGATTTATAACATAGTATCGTATTATATGAGCTTTGGGACGTACATATTTGATCTTTGGACAAAGCTGCCGGCCTCTTTCTTCACTCTCAGGATGTGATATAGACTTGAAACATTCAAATAAAGTCTTTATTTGTAGATCAATTTTCATACAAAATTGATAATAGCGCATAGTGCTTTACTGGAGAATAATAAGATAAAACTTTATTTACATGGAACTGTACTAAACAATGTTACAGAGTGCATAACAGAGCAGAAACATAACGAAACCCTGCGTCAGAATTAACATGAATGAATTATTCATATCAGAAAGTTTAGAAGGTTTTCTGATAAAGGCAACAACAACTCCCCCACCCCGCTCGCCCGTGTTGAAACCATGCTAGTTTTATGCTTTCATCAGCTGCTTCTCACCATGAATGATGCGTTCAGGCTGGCTGATAAAAGTTTGGTAATTACCAACATACAGCTTTACTTGTTTCTAAAGAAGGAGGAATCATCGGTTCTGTGGCTTTTCTCAAACATGTGTCATCAATGAAATGGTGCAAAGTTCGTGGTTTGGGGCTAAAATACTGGTTCCGTGTGAATAAAACACCTAAATGATAAATAAAAAACTTAGATGAATCCACCTGAACTCGTCTGTATGGACGTGGCCTTCATTTAAATCACGCTGGCTCTGATTGGTCAAAGCTAAATGTTTGACCTGAGCATTAAATCTCAGCTTAGAGTCAAATACTGTTTCTATCTGATAGAGGTGACAGAATCGAACAAAATGAAAATATTATTAAAATATGAAAACTATAAAGGGTTGTATCGGACAATAATCAGAATAGAAGTAAAGAAATAAACTAAATGTAGCTAATTAGATCATAAAAATAAAACTAGAAAGACAAAATGTAAATACGCCTCAAATTTGTGTTTATTATAAGTGAATTAAAATAATAAATAGATTATAATAATGAAGTAAATAACAGATCCACACACGTCAGGTGTCGTAATAAAGTGGTTAAACAAGTTTGAAAAGAAAGTTAATGAAGGTTTTGGAGTCACACAAGAAAGAGGAATCGTCCTTTAATGCCGCTCTGTTGGGTTTTTTTCCCAGATGCGGGATCGGATACAAAGTGGAGAAAGCCGGAACGACGACGTCTGACACCACATGTGGTGAGTTGAGCGTGGGCTCGTTTCTCACCGTCATCTCACACCCATCTGCAGCCGTGCGGTTACAGTGTGTCTGAAGTGAAACTACGTCTCACATGAGCTGCTGCATCTCTGGTCTGTGGTTGTCAGCGTGGGATCAGAAGCTTTCACTCACAATGCATGCAGAGTTTAACCCTTAGAACCCTGCAACTTACACCTAAAACAGATTTTTATGGATAAAATACTTGTTGTGGAGCGACTGATGTAACAGGACCGTTCTTGTTGCAGGATCATCTCCTACTGGAGACTGTGACTGGTCTTAAATAAGTCTTTACTGGGTCGACAGTTATGATGGTAGCAGCTCAAAAATCTCAGCTTTCCGATGGTTGATAACAATGTGGAGGTGAAATACATATTTATTCATCATGTCCCGCCCACGGACGTCTGGTACTAACCGGTTGACCCTTTAATGCCGTCTGTATCTGTATACGTAGAGATTCTGAGACCTTTTGCATCAATATATGGTAAAAACTTTGCTGAAAAACTCTGTTGTCCACAATCTGAGATGTGTCTTCTGCCCCCTGGTGGATACGATAATAATGCAATGATGCCCGACAATCATTTTAACATCTCACATGGTAATAAACCATAAATATATAAAAAAATATTTTTTTACATTTTGTTAAAGGGTTAAATAAAACCTTCAGATTTGCAAAAAAAAGTATTTTTTCTCCCCATTTTTTCTTGGGTTGGGTTTTAAAGGGTTAACAGAATATTTTTCTATTTGACTTTCAGCTTCATTTTATAGATTTTATTTCTATGACTGATGTGACTTTTACAGCTAATATCCTGCTTGACAATTCCTTCATTCAGAGTTTATAAGTGAAAATATAAATGAAAAAAAAAAATTTAAGATAAAATTGTTTAATTTAACTACAAAAATAAATATTTATTATCATGAAAAAATACAAGTAAATATGCTTTTAATTATGTGAAGTTTTTCTATTGTTCTAAATCTAATCATTTGTGTGAATAATTTTTTATTATGTTTGGAAGTTTTTGAGGCAGTTTTCATCAATCTGTTAAATTGTACTTGAATAATCTTCATGTTTTCCTGTAATACTGGACGATAAACGGTGAATGTCTCTTGTCTTACAGTGGAAATATTGCGGGGTCATTGGATAGCGATCATCGTCTTCGTGCTCATATTGACGGTTATTCTGCTGGCTGGACTAGCCTATTATCTCAAGAAAAGTATGTTATTTTCTTTATGTTTTTATGTTTAACAGTATCAACGCTCATTTAAATTGTTCTAAAGTTTTTTCTCCATCTTCTGCGTCTTTTTTGTAGGACAATCAGGATACCTGGATATAAGAGAAAAGGTATACGTGAGTACCTTCAGCATCGCTTCATATTCAAAGTTTCATCAGTTCAAATATTTATAACACGTTTGAAATATTTTTTTTTTCATTTTGTTTTATTTATTTTTTTTAATTCCCCTAGGCTTGCGTGGGATGCCAGGAGACTGAAAGAATTACACAGGTTGACCGAAGCCCACTGACCAAGCCGATCCCAGTGGCTATGCAAAGCCCACTGACTGAGAGAAGCACACCGGTGGAGAACGAAGACGAAGAGAGCATCCTGGACCACCGAGTTACAGAAAACGGAAACGTTCTGACCCAGGAGTTCGGCAAATTGGAAATACTCTCTCGTCAGGAGTCCCAAACGCAGGATTCTTTTTCGGTGTGACCTGTTGTGGGCTGTTTGGCAGAGTGCTGGTCAGCTCTACCCCCTCAGAGCGGCACAGCTCCCAGTTAAAACCTCAGCTGGGACCCGTGTGTGGAATTAGCATGTTCTCCCTGGGCTAGCATGGGGTTTTCTTATGTTTCCTGTCTTCATCCTACATTCCAAAAAAAACATGCATGCGAGGTTTGATCAAGCCAGGTCGTTGGTCGTTATGAAGGATTGCCGACATGTACGGGTCTACCCCACGTTTCATCCAGTGCCAGCCAGGATGGGCCCCAGTTCCCCCCTACTATTCTCAAGAACTGGGTACTAAATGTATTAATGAATGTACTTTGTCTAGTGTCATACTTGCTTTAAACAGTACCAACACTTAAGTATGTATATATGTATATATTAGTCTGGAGTGTTGACGTAAGTCAAGATGAAATAAATTAATTTTAGAATAAAGTATAATATGCTATTTGTTCAGTTGTGTTAGCTTTGGGAATTGAAATGCTGTGTTTGTCAACAGCATGGCTTTTGTTCATAGCATTCAGCAGTGTTATTATGTGTGTAATTTGCATTAAAATGAATTCATTTAAAAGGCGGGCTTGTTTCTTTCCTGTGCACCATCACAGAGCTTCACTCAACAGAATGAAGAAATCATGCTTTGAGGAATATAATAGGAAGTAAAGTTTTGTATATTAATGAAGGGAAATCTTCTATTAGTTATTTAATTTTGTTCTTTTAATGGCAAATTTGTTGTTATAAAGGTGGCCCAATAAACTATTGGTAGCTATGTTTGTAATGTATTGTTGGATGTTTAGAAAACTCAGAGATTTGCTTTAATTTTTGAAGACAAATTAAAAAGGGAAATTCAGGAGTTGAAAAGAGTCAGACTTATTTCTCTGAATTTTAAAGTCACACCAAATTGAATAATGCTAACTGTGTTTCTTGTGAAATATTTATTAGCATATGTGAGACAAAAATAAGTTTTTTTTTCCCTCCGAAAAAACATATCGGTCTCTTTATGTTGTAGTTACTCTTGTTATCCACAAGAGGGCGCCAAAGCTTCTCTAATGACAGCAAAGCTCCCTTTATAAGATTAATGTAAATAAAAGTCTAAACTAGATGGAAATACTTCAACCGGTAGGAATGTTCAAGGGTTTTATTATAATATATTAAATTATAGGGTTTCTTGACTGTTTGTCGTGACAATGTGTCTCAGCTGGTAGCTTATCTTCCCACCGTGTGTTCCTGTTTGTAAGAATTGTTGAGGTGAGAACAGAAGACGGGCCCTTTGTTCTCAGCTTGATTATCCACGGATTAATGGAAGTAGGCGCTTTGAATTTACATGTTAACAATTGAGATTGAACCTAACACTTCAACAGACCTGTAGCCAGCTGTTACCTTATAAAGATTCTTAATAAATAAAGGGATTCCTACCAAGTAAGAGAAAACCTTTGATTTGAACTTAGATTTAAACAAAAATGTAGATACTAAGTAGTTGTTTGATGTTAAATGTCAGGGGATTACCCAGCAAGAGCACTTTAAACCTGCTATTAAGGATTTAACAGACTTGGGATTGACATGTAAAATGACTTTTCTGTGATGCAACATGGATGTGAAGCGTATTATCCAGCCAATAACAGAGCAGAGAATTTTCTTTCTTTTTTTTTTTTCGCTGGAAGTTTATTTTATCAAAATACTTCTTCATGGTAAGACAATGGAAACATAATTTACATCTCGCTGGTTGAAAAATACATCTACGTTTATTTACAATAACACAACATGTCTGGTCTTTGGTCTCACGAGAGTTTCATAGGAGTCCATGAGGTTTGAAGGTAATAAAGTGCAAAAGATGTGGAGAAACAGTCTATCGTTTGTGTACAAATACCCATTCAGACTATTTCATGAGTTGTATAATATGTTGGAAGTAAGAGTCCGTTTCGTGAAGCCCAGTGTGCCCAGAGTTTCCCTGCGGGGTGGTAAATACTGTCCACGGGTTTCTTCACAGTCTCTGAGGTGGCAGTCTCCGCCAAAGACCAGATTTTTGGTTTCTGGCTCATTGTGTTCTCTTTATTTTCCAAAGCTGAGGGTGTTTGCTCAGAATCCCCGTTTTCAACTTTCTTGACTAGTCCGAGTCCCCTGTCTTCATGTTCGCTGCTCTGCTCCAAGCGTGCATCCACAGGTGCGCAACTCTCCAGCGCGCTCCCGACCTGCTCACCAGCGTCTGCGCGGCCACTTTGAGGCTTTACCTCCTCCTCCTTCTCGCGCTCATCCAAATGACATTTCTCTAAAGGACTCTCGTCGTCCTCGCTCTCCCCGTCCTGCTCCTCGTCCTCCTCGTCTGATTTCCCCTTCGACGCCCAGCTGACCCTGTTCTCCTTCTTCAGACGTCGTCTTGCGTTGGCGAACCAGGTGGAGACCTGGGTGAGGCTCATTTTGGTGATGATGGCGAGCATGATTTTCTCGCCCTTGGTGGGATACGGGTTCTTCAGGTGCTCGTTCAGCCAGGCCTTTAGCGCTCCCGTGCTCTCTCGGGTGGCCACCTTTGCAACCCTTGTGGGATCCTCAACTGCTCCCGGGCGGTAGGAAGGGTAGAAAGTACCCCCGCGAGCAGCCAAGAGAGCGTGGTGGTAGGAAGAGGCGGCCTTCAGGTCGAAGCTGTTGTTCTATAGAGAAAGAGAAAATAAGGAATGTAACCATGCGTGTAATTTGGCGAGATCCAGTGCGCACGCTTCTCTGGACGATGACAGACTTGTTCTGTTTATATTAGGTAAACAATCAAGGCAACTTTAAAAAAAAACACGATATTCAGCTACTGCCTGAGTCATTTTCTAAATGATTGACTCACCATGTGTGTAATATGCCTGTGGTGCGGATAGGGGATGAAGTTGTATCCCTGTAGTCCTGAGTATGTAATGGGAACCCCGGCTGCCATCGCCGCGAGATGCTGAGCCTGCTGCTGCTGTTGAACGCCCGGTGGGCATCCCAGCACCGGGATCTGATATCCAGTCGGCATGCTGATGTTCCTCTCCAAGAAGAAGTTGCCAAATCCAGTTTGAGATGACGGCATCTTCGCTGCGTCTCAGTCTATCCAGGGTCTGAGTGGCAGTCCAGCCTCCTGGATCTGTTTATATACACCCAGCTGCCAGCATGAGTGTGTGCGCGTGGGGGGAGGAGAGGGGAGGGGGAGGTCCCTCTGGTATTGACTGACAACTACGTTCAAAAGACCTGCAGCTTTCACTGGCAACAAATCCCATCAAAGACGCTCTCCGCTGTTCCTTTGAGTGTTTGTGGTGGAGAGACTAAATATGTGCGTCTTATCGCAGTGATTTCTGAGCTGAACTTTTCATTTAAACGCAAAAGTTTTTAAGAAGGAAAAAAAGCTGCTGAGCTTTTTTTTGCACACAACACTCAAATCCCTTTCGACTATAAGCGCACCGAAATGTTTTTTTTATCTATATATTTATTTTACAACAAATAAAGTAAAGTCTGCTAAACATAGAAATCAATTTGGAGACATTATTCTTTCCACTTTTATGTTTTCAGGTTTGATTTGGGTTTCTTGGCCATTTGATGTCATTTCTTTCTTTTCTTTTTTTATGAGGATTTAACACGTCTCATGTCTCGCGCTCATCGGTGGAGAGTTTTTAAAAATTCAGTTAACAACATCCTGCCACTTTTTGCTGCCGCTTCCGACACTTCAGCGCCTCCAGATCTGTCCTTCCGTCAATTAAATTAAGCAACTGGGTCAAATTACGCGCACGAATCAAAGACATGATCTTTACGCGCGCGTAAAGTTCCACCAAGAGTCTCTTGTCTCTTGCTGAGGAATTGACCAGAACGACATCAGCCCAATACCTTCATATGTGTTAATTCATCCAACCACAACAAACTGCCGCGTTGATAACAGTTTTCAAAGTTTCAATGGGCCCTAATTAAACAAGGTTAAGTGAAACAGGTGTTGACTAATGTATATGATAATTGTGCGATAAGAGGGGCGAATGTGTGTGTGTGTATGTGTGTCAGAGATAAGAGGCCGAGATAACACTTCTTATGCTTGCTCTCCCCCCTCATGTCCTTCAAAAGAAGCGCGCAGTTCAGACCGGTGTTTGTGTTCAAAGGGGCGCAGCTCTCTTATCTGTATTATTTGACTGTTTTATTAACAGTTTTAGAGGTGGAGTGTTGGTGGTAATGGGAGCAGTGCTTTGATGAAGCAGCAATAGCTTAAAAAAATAAGATGGATCAAAACTTGCAGAGGACACGTTCCCTGTTTATTTATTTATTTTACAAATCTGGAGAAGATTGCTGAAAATGTCATCCATGAAACATCCCTATGATATTTGATTTTCATTTATTCATTCATTTTCTGTACCGCTTAGTCCATCAGGGTCGCAGGGAAGGGGGGCTGGAGCCTGTCCCAGTAATTAGTGGGCATTAGGCAGGGTACACCCTGGACAGGTCGCCAGTCTATTGCAAGATATTTGATTTTTGATAAACCAAAAAGAAAAAAAACAACTTTCCATTTCCTAACATTTAAGCACCCACAAATAAACAACTAAATAAAAAATGTTGGGGGGGGGGGTCTAAACACAAAGGATAGAATAAAGTTTAACTCTCCTTTTAGTACATGTATTGCCTTGTTGCAGCAAATTACTGCTGCAAGTTAGTGAGATAAATCAAAGAGGAGCATTCATATTATATTCTTTAATATTATTTCTGTCCATTTTACCTGTGAATGCATGAACTCAGAAAGCAAATCCACATCTCTGATATCAGGAATTTGTCATGTTGCTTTAGATCAGGGGTGTCAAACATATGGCCCGTGGGCCAAAACCGGCCCACCAGAGGTTTGAATCTGGCTGTAGGATGAATTTGGTAATTGTGAAAATGAAATTGTGAAGTGGATTTTTTATGTTATATGATACATATACACTGCAGGGGGATAACTTTTATAAATATATTTTTTATTTTTCTTAAGTTTTATAATGAGGCGATTCAGTTCAGGTGGTCAGGACTTCAACACAGATCCACATTTAAAATAACTTCTACTTATTCTAATCATCATAGTTCTGTATTTTTTTCAGTGCCAGCTACCTGTGATTAAATGTTTTGTAGATCCATTATGAACTAGAAGTTGTAATGCATGTGTAAATAATAAACTGGGGCAAAATATTGTTGATTATTGTTTAGCAAGAAGTTTTAGGTTGTTCAATAAATCTAAACATCTTGATAATGTGCTTCTTTGCTCTAAAATAAAGGGGAAAATGAGGAGTTTATTATGTAATTAATTACAGCCCACTTGAGATGAAATTGTTCTGTGTATGACCCCTGAACTTAAATGAGTTTGACACCTCTTCTTGTCACAAAGAAAAGAAACAGCGGAGTTTGATAAACTTGCAGGTTTCAGTCTGAGTTTTCTTGCTGTATAAATGTCATTAGCTGTAGACGTCAGAGGCAAAGATGAATGGGTTTTTCTACTTCATTACATTGCTTTACAACCCTGCCATAGTTAAATTCACTGATGTAAGTATTTAGATGCTTTTTTAAAAAACAATTTACTCTAAATGAACGAGAGAAAAAGTTGCTTGCAGGACTGTTTGACTTTTCAGAGGTTGATTAAGAGAAGACAGTTTTGAAGGCGTTAGAATACCTCATTTGGTTCGGGAAAACACCATAGCTTGCCTTAAAATCATTCCTCTCATTTTCATTTTTTTATTTAACCTTTAAATCCCATTGAGATCAACAACCTCTTTGACAAAGGAGTCCTGGTCCCAGATAGGAAGCAAGCAAATCCAGTAAAAACACAAAAGACCAGTCAAAAGAGAAAAGTTACATTTATCAACAAACAAGTCCATGTTGTGGAGTCGGTCTCAAGGATTCTCAGTTTGGATTTAAAGGTGCTCCGTGCGACTAACTCAGTTAGTTTCCAGTCTTTCTGCAGCATATTTCAAGCAGAAGGTGCAAAGTCACAAAAAAACAAAAACCTTTTCCCCCGATTCAGACGGAGCATATGGGACAGAAAGCAACAACTGATCCTGTAAGAATCACCACTTCTCTGTGTAATTGGGGTAAGGCGTAAACCAAGCAGAGCTTTATAAATGAAAGTGTACCAGTGACAGATCCTTCCAGAGCAGGCCAAATCACACAGAGCATGAATCACAGTGGTGTGTCGTAATGTCGTGCTCCTGTTTACACATTTATACCAAATAACTTCTGCTACTTCTGCAAAAATGAAAATAAAAAGTCAGAACAATTTGCACTTTTTCTCTCCTTTAGCATGAATGAAATAATTTCTGTTTTGAGCACATGTCAGAGTTTACTCCAGGCACTTTCTGTTCTCATTCAATCAATTTTTTGAAAATAATTTTGTCCATGTTGTTGCAACTCAACCTGCTTCGACTTGAGGATACTTTAATTCTTTCATTCATTACTTACTTAAAAAAGCATTTACTTTTAAACTGGTTGCACTAAAACTGATTTAAAGAATTATCTTAATTGCCAAAAGAGTCATTTGATAAACAGTGTCAATATTGCATATGCTTAATGAAATCTTGAGATATTATTAGTGAATTTAGAAAAGAATGTTGCAGATAAAGCTGAAACTATCGGACAGAAAAAAGATTCCTTAAAGTTTTCTGTCAGTTTTCTGTCAGAGTTCAGCTTCTCATAAGGCAGGATTTGCTGGTTTTCTTTATGATATAAGTTTGAAGTTAACACTTCTAACCTAAAGAAATCAGAAAACAAAAAAGAATCCTTCTGGAAAAATCAATTATATTAGGTTTTTTTTATATATATTCTTCAGGATAGGTCTGTATGTAAGGAGAAAGAGCTGCAACATTTAAAAGAAAAAGGGTGATAAAAGAGGGAAAGGAGGAATTTATTTGGGTGCGGTCTGCATAGCCTAAAGCAAATTTGTACAAGAGCAACAATGAGGCGACTAAGAGAGCAAAGAGAAGACGGCTTATGGCATCAGTATTCTACATCTTTCAACACAAACAGCTCAGGGCTGCAGCTTTTGTCCTGCTCATAGGACTCTTTTCATCCTCTTCCTCTTTTGGCAGCTCTGCCACAATGCAGGTGTTGGTCCAGCTCCGACAGGTTTCTGGTTGCGCTGTTTGCTGTTAGGATGTCAGTCGTTTACAGGAGAGAAAAAGTGACCAAATGGAAGAGGATTGTCTTCAGCGCAGATAGCAAAGAGGATGGAATCAACCTTTATCTCTGACAGCAGCCCGGTGCTCTGCTCTGTGGCGAAACAGTGCCCTGTGTCCTCCTTTATCTGCAAATCCTCTGCAGATTCCCTGAAACAGAAGGAGCTGCTTCGGGATAAAATGTTGAATGACTTTGTAAGTTGTCTGATGAAACAGATCGGGGACGATAGCTTTAGGTGTGACCTCAGTTAAAAGGCCATCTCTTACCTGCAAGCAGACAAAAGGGGGCTCAACATGCAGCTACAATAGCTCAGGGGTACGTGTGAACAAGACAACTAAAGAGAATCCACACAGTCTTTCACACCTTTTGCTTGTCAGTTTACTTTTGCTGGACTTGAAACTGAAGAGGGAGAAAGTTGGCACAAAGTCTCATCGAAACTGAGATGAAGGGGGTTTAGTCGTAACATGCAAGACTTTTATTTTTAAGGATAAAATTGCCGACAAAGTGGGAATTTGGGATGATAACCAGAGTGATATGCTGGCCTCCAGCCAGCTTCCACGTTCCTCCTAATGGGATTTTCTTGGTGCACCAACACAAATGGGAGATGTAAGCAAAGTGTGAATGTTATCAAGCTCTCCCACCTCTTTACTATGTGACCCCCCCTCCTCCCTCTTCTCAGACCCCCTTCTACTCTTTGTCCTTTGTCATTACTCTTATCAGGGTCACTCTATCATTCTCTCAAAATAGTACTGGCGCTGAAACCGCTTGCAAATGTAAGTATGTCTTTGTTTAAGGCCGGGCAGTGGCCCGCCTCCCAGCTCCCTCCTGGGTGCAGCCTGATTGACGGCCCTCCGCTGGGTGAGTGACAGGCGGCGTTGGGTAGGTCTGTGATGGCCGGTGTGACAGCTGGTGCTGCTGCTGCTGGTATCTCCATGTATAGGGGCCCCCAGGTTTCCCAGCCAGGGGCCTGGGCTGGTTTTCTGTATCCCAGTCAGAGCAGTTTCCCTCCCCGGTGTGCTCGTTGTTGCAGATCAGCTTGTTAGCTCTCTGCTGCTTGTTTATCCACCCTCAGCTGCAAGTTTCTGCTGCACACATGTGCAACATAAAACAGTCAGGGATGTCTTTTATTATTATAACCTGATGCAGACTGGTTCCATCGTGAAATCTGATGAAAAACATTCAGATTTATTGTGATACAGTTAAGTTTTTAGGAGTTTTTTTGCCTTGCAACACTGTCATCTGTCAGCAGTGTTTCTACTAATCCGCTGCATGTAAAATATGTTTTTATCATTTACATCTGCTTCCAGCTGCAGTGTTTGTTTAAACTCTGTATTTCATCCTATTTCACCTAACTTTAACAGACATTGAAGATCGATACCTTACTTGAAATCCTTTTACACCAAATGATATCAACTTAGAAAGTTTAATTGTTTAGATTATAGTTTAATAGTGTTTCTAAATGTGAGAGAATTTCTGTCTTGCATTGATCAAAATCAAGTTGTTTTGACAGCTGACAGGTAACATGTCTTTTTGAATAATTCAGAGGTTTTTTTGTTTTGTTTTTACTAAAACAGCTAAAGATAAGTGGGGTTTTAGTCAAAGTTTCTAATAGAATAATTAGAAAAACAATGATCCATCTAAATAATGAAGCTGTGATCAATAATGTGAGTTAGGTATATTCATCTTTGGGGTGACATTTACAGAAAGAACAACATGTTTATGCTACACTGATATTTCATAATGAATGTAGGATATTTAAGTAGAATCATACTGTAGTAGTTCCTTCATCTCTAACCATTAACTGATAGAAAAGCAGCGGTGGGTAAACCGCAACATAAAATGTGAAAGTCTAAATAATAACTTGTCATATTCTGTGTCATCTTGGTCAGATGATTTCAAAATGTGAACATTATGACTGTTTAGATAAAAGTTGTCATTGAAACAGAACATTTAGAGGTCGATTAATTGTTGAAATACTTCTTTTGGGGCTTTTTGTGGTTAATCACCTTGTTAGAAAACAGCATATCGTGCACTAAGTACTATATATGTAGGCCTACATATCTATCTATCTATCTATCTATCTATCTATCTATCTATCTATCTATCTATCTATCTATCTATCTATCTAT
>JBBBVU010000014.1:2611662-2624257 GCA_037177055.1 Atherinosoma microstoma
TGCTGGAAGTAGCCATCAGAAAATGCTCCACTGTGCTCATAAAGGGATGGACATGGTCAGCAACAATACTCAGGTAGAACATGGTGTTTAAACCATGTCATGTTGGTACTAAGGGGCCAAAATTGTCCCAAGAAAATATTCCCCACACCATTAATGTTGCCTGGTGTCTGGATTTCAGCTGTCATTAAACACATGAAAACATGGATCCATCCTGCCGTGGACCAACGGTGTGTGTCCACAGTCACCAGATCCATTAGATCATTAACATGGAGCAAAATCTCTGAGGAATGTGAGAAACACCTTGTTGAATCTATCACACCAAGTTATAAAGATGGGTCCAGGTATTAGACCCCGGACTGGCTATGAAGGTGGACCCCTGAGCAAGGCCTTTAACCCTCAACTGCTCCCCTGGAGCTGGAATCCTAGTTACACTAGGAGTAGTGTAACTAGGATGGGTTTCATGCAGAGAAGAAAAGAAATTCCCCTCATGGGACTGATACAGTCAAATAAAAATAAGTTAAAAACAATAAATAAATAAGGCACTTATTGAGTGTATAGGTGTCTACACTGTTATACACATCCTTTACTGTGTGTGTAACATTTAATAACTACTGTGATGTTCTTGCCCCATCAGTTTCAGTTGTGATATCCCCACAATTCAAAATATTATTTCTAAATAAATAAATCTAAAAATAATAATTAACTTTAAAAAAACTGGAATTGTTCTTCGAGAGCTAAGTCACAAGGCGGGGCTACCTTCTTATTTGCCAGCGAGGGGTCCTGTCTGAGCAGCTGCGAGAGGTCAGGGACTCGAGCGCTGGCAGCAGAATAGATCCACTCCTTCTCTAAAGGATCCAGCTAGAACAGAAACACACATCCTGTTGTGGGGCTCTTGCGATAATGCTGAGGCCACAAACCTCTAATCCATTTCCTACAAGCGACTGAGTCAAAGCCAACGGACACATTGTGGGAAACACCCATGATGACGCTCCACTGAGTTCAAAAGTTTTCCTTCTGCTATTTGATTAACGGGCACCGACATTACAGGCAATGTGGACTTTATTTACACGACCAAACCTACAAAGGTCATACTGTATGTTACAAAGATAGAAACTCAAGAGTTGGATTTATTTACCTCCTTGTTAAACATTAAGAGATGGGAAAACTTACAGCAACAGCAGCGGAGCCCATACTGCCCGTACACTCCTCGTCATGCTCCGACTCGGTCTGAAACACAGACAACACAAGACTATTACTCAGAGGTGACAAAAAGCTGAGATAACTGGACTGTATCAGTCACAATATTCTCACAGCAGGGCCCGACAACACACACACACACCCACTTTCACACACTGGTCACACTGCTGTGATGTTTTCCAGCTTACGTGGCGCGACCAAAGGGTGTCGAACCAGAGCTAATGAGACAGCGAGACAGAGGTGGCGGCCTCACACGTAACGGGGCAACGAATAACAATCTAATTAACAATTAACCACAAAAAAAAGCGCAGCGTAGAAAAGTGTCGTTTGGCTGATTTATGAGGAAGAGGAATTTTTTTTTTCTCTTGATTTGTAAATTGTTCTCAGATCACACGGAGACACGATGTTTAAACACTCAGCCCTTTCAGGTGACTTTCCCAAAGCTGTCACACGTCAGCGCTGCTGAACACGAAAAGTGGAGGCTCGGTATTTATCCAGCCTCATTCCAGTCTGACACGTTCCTTTTAGAAGAGAGCAATAATAACATGCAGAGAAAGAAAAAAATAACATTGTTGGGCATGAAAGGAAAGACCAGAGAGAGCTTAAGAATTCCAGGTTTCAGGTTTTTCTTTGTTTTTAATGAACTATTGTTCAAAGACTTGCTAGAGTTTAATGTGTCATTCATCTTTTTTGTGATGCAAATAATGCTCATGGTGATTTTTCCAGTTTTGAGTTACAGTCCAACATTCAAAATATATGCAACTTTAAATAAATTACAGTAGAACAGTGACATATAAAACCATCCAATAGATGGCATTTTGCATAATAGATGGATTTAACTAATCTTACTCAACTCTAAAATGCCATATGCATCATGTTCGATACAGTTTCTGGGACATTTTGCATCACTTTATGGTAAAGATTTTCTCAAAACCCTGTCGTAAACAATCTGATGCTACACTACAAAATGTGGAAATATAACATAGTAATAAATGTACACATTTTTTTTGTTAATTATTTTTTGACATTTTGTTAAAGGTCTAAATAAAGACTTCAGATTACAAAATTTTTTACTTTTATCTGCTGAGATTTTATCGGCCACCCTAGTTCTTATTGCTCATCAGGTTAACTAACATGGGAACCAAAATCAACCAAATTAAAAGTATATTTTCTTGCTTTTATCACAATCTTAGCCATTATTATTATCATTACTATTACTATTTTTTGCAACTTGCTTTTAGCATTGTTAAATTTTAATCTATCTTGTTTTTGATTGTTTCCTTTCATGTTCTTTTTTGCCCTGTAAAGCATTTTGGGTTGCCCTTATACATTTGATAAATTGCTAAATAAAGTTGAATTGAGTTGAATATTGTGATGAAACATATATCAGTTTTTTTAATCAATGACAAAAGATGGCAAACATGAGTATGTATGTTACAGATGTATATGTTCAATAGCATTTAACGTTACATGTGTGGCTAACTAATGTGTGAAATATAAGCAGAGATGGGGTGAGTGGGGGGGGTTTGAGGGTTTGGTGGGTAACCCTTTGTTAGCTGTCAGCAGCTACAAAAACAGCCGAACTTTGATTGGTGGATCATTGGTTTTCTGTGTGTTTACTTTGCGATATAAATAATGTTTAAAGTAATTTGTGTTTGTGATACCAAATGGCTCTCTCAGAATGAAATTCATAACTGCGTAATATTCTTTAAAATATGTAAACGGTGTTTTGGTTTTGAGATTGAAATGGCACAAAGCTGTTATTTAAGGGTTTTCAGAGACCCACGAATCCTGGATTTCACATATTGATTCTAATCAATGCTAACAATGATCCTGCAGTTAGTGATATCTATTGGTTGGCCACCATACACCGACTGGTGTCTTATCTTGGCCACCCCATCAAAAATTCCCTAGATACACCCCTGTTATGTAACTTTACTCATCTAAAGTTGGAGCATTGTGTTGCAGCCCCTCTTCTTTTAAATGATTTTGGTCTCCTGAGTTCCTCACTTCCACTGAGTGTGTTCAGAAGTCCGATATACATTACACCTTCCATAAAGGACAGCAAACAGCCTCAGGAGAGCAAATAAAAACTGTGTGTGACCCCACAGTGAACCTCCCAAGTAGCTTAATATCCAATGTTTGTCACCACTGAACATTGTGTCCTAAACATAAAGTTCAGTGTAGCGAGCGATATCCTGAATAAACACGAATAATCCAACTTAAGTGTTAGAATAACAAAGCCCAACATATTTCATCTATCCACTGTACAGCCCATCAAGGAGAGACATGTCCCCTTTTCTGGGGTGAATTAACCATCTCTTCAAATGGGCACAAATGGTTATTATCTTTCTAATGAGCTCCAACATGTTACTACTTAGCATAACAACAGGCAGCTTCATTGAAATGCAGTTTCTCCCCCAGTTTGTCCTCCTTCTTAGCAACAGCATGCTGTCGGTAACAGATCCAGCTAATTTACTTGGCACCACCTGGTGGGTAAAAGGAGGAACCACTGGAACTGGGAATAGTTTTATTTTCATTCCCTTACAAGTTTTCCATGTTGTAGATTTGTCTTAGTGACTTTCAGGCTGAGACTGGAAAAAGTTGACATTTAAAAAAGAGAATTGTTGCATCTTGGCAAGTAAAGCTTTAAAAACCCATGTCACACTCTAAAAAGCAGAGAAGCATAATTTGTGCCATGTTCAAGCATAAATGAACCAATGTGCTTTTACACAAGCACTGCAGTTAGTGCAGACATGCTACGGGGGGGGGGGGGTTATTTGCAATATTCACAAACTTTTAAAGATTACCGGGCCAGTTTGACTACACGGGATGACATTAAGGTGGTGATCCTCCTGAGTATTTTGCAGCAAATACGTGCTGATAATTCATTCTGCCTTGTACAATCTTTTCTGATGGGATGGCACAGATACATGTGGCAAAAACAATAAGTCAGAGATATGGATGAGTTCAGAGCCTCGTGCTGTTCTCAATGTTTTTTTTAACCAAACTCTCCATTTTTCTCTGGTTATGCCTTTTATGCACACCAGGGCAGACAAAGCATCCCACACTTTGAACTGCATGTGTTCACATAGTTTCCTATTTTTCTAAAAGAGGACTTGCAGGTTTACTTGTAGTTCCTAGAGTCTCTAAAAGGAGAATGGGAGGCAGAACCTTCAGTTATTAAGATCCTCTCTGTGGGTTACTTGGGTTACCCTATCCATCCCTTAAGTCATGCTGCTGTAGGTTTAGACATACCATGATGCTCCATTTTTCTCCTGTTACTCTTTATTTCACTTCTTGTTTTTTAAAGCCTTAAACTGTTTGTCTCCTTTGTATTTATCAGAGCTGCTGCACCAGCATGCGCCAGTCAGGGTTCTGAGGTCTTCTACCAGCTCTTTCTGTAGTCTTCCAGGCTCGGATCCAGGGGTGACAGAACTTTCTCGGTTGCTGTTCCGAAGTTGTAGAACAGTTTGCCACTCCACGTTAGAGCTGCCCAGTCTGTTTCTGGTTTTAAGTCCCTGTTCAAGACCTAATTCTTTGCACTGGCTTTTAAAAAATAGTCGAGCTTGACATTTTTATTGCTCGCTTTTGCTTTTTTTTGCTTTTTTAACAGGTATTCCTGGCTTAACACGACAAGGTTTGTATGCAAAACCCAAAACCTTTCCTTTTGCATATTAGAAAAATCTGCATTTACACAACAGCAGAATGAAAACCATATCTATGCAGAAGAAAAACACAAATAAAACTGGATAGGGTGTGGTCTGCATGCCAGGCTTGTAGTGGACGGGGAAACTTTGCAAAGGAACACCTCATGTGTGCACTACATCCTCATCAGACTTGTTCTCCCTGGTCTTATCCAGAGGGGTTGTTTGGTAACCCCTTTGCATGTAATCTCGGCGTCTTTGCTGGCGGCAGAAATGTTGCACAAGAAACAGATTCTGCTTTAAGAGTCAAATAATTTAAGATTCAGCTGCACAAACAGAACACAGAGGTCCGCCATTGTTGCCATTGTCACGCTGTCCGCGGGTGTAAACACGGCCTGAGGGCACATGGTGACATGACATACATCATTCATACCACATGGTTCCAGTTCCCTTTACGAGGACGGGATCCATCTCGGGTTTACAGAACATTTCCCTCTGGAGTCCGTTCTCAAACCTTTGTGGTTTTCATCCACCAAAAACTCTGCTGCTGTGTAGATGAGAGGCCAAACCTCAACAAAACCTCAGCGTTTATTGTCTCAGCGTCATCATGTAAACGGGGCCGTAGTTCTTGACCCTTCTTTCCTGTCCTCTTCACCCACAACTGGCCGCCCTTCCCTGAGTCAGGTTTTACCGGAGGTTCTTCCTTCCTGTTGGAAGAGAGTTTTTCCTCTCCACTGTTACAATCCGTCCTGAGCGTGCACAGGTATGGGGGATCGGCTTGAAGAGAAAATTTGATGCAAACTGTGAACAGGCAACAGCAGAAAAAGTTCTGACACATTTCTTTGAACTTTTCTATGTAGAAATATTTTGAAAGCTCAAATTCACAGTAAGATTTGTTTACATTTGTAATAAAGCAGCAGAGAGAGGCTTGTTGAAGCAGCCAATCCTTTTACATTCTTTGCTTCATTAACCTGAACAATAATCAGGTTAAAGAAGTTTGGTTTTTTTCCATCCTCCCTGTTGCTTTGAGCCGAACCCTCCTGGGTCTGGATGACAGGAGGTGCTACATACAGACTGTTCCTGCCTGCTGATCCTACACTAGCACAGACATAAATGTGCTGTTAACTCAGTGTGTGTGATGCCACTGTGTGATCACAGTCAGCTGTGTCAAGTGCCGGTTAACAGCCAACATTAGCACTTTATTTGCTCTTTTCCGCCCATCACCATCTGGGCGAGGACAGATCATTTTCTCTTTACTGCTGGCTCAAACAATCATGTGTGACGACACTTAACCAGCAGCATAGCCTGCATTAAATCACCTAAATCTATTATTACATGCTGAAGTTGAATGCATGAACAAAATAAAAAGTACTTTTAGGATTACAGTGCATTAAACAAGCTTAAGTCTTCATGTAAACCATTTGACCTTCTTTCCTTCATCGTGGCTGACTTCTATTGACTGCAGCAAAATAGCTTTTTATATCTCATACAGTGGTTCTCTGTGTAAACATCCATTCAGTAAATGCTGACACATGCTAGAGAGGCAGAATGCACCAACAAAAAGGGCTCTGTGTGTAAATAAATGCGAGACTAGCATGGAAATTACAGTGTGCTGAGGCGATGGCAGATCCAGAGAGTTCTGAGTTTTAGCTGAATCCTGCCAGATTTTGTTTTTTAAGAGGATATTAGGTCTTAAATTCACCTCTGCATCCAGATCTCCACATGACATCGGCTCATCTTGCTGTTCCTTCTGGATGGAAGAAGTCTGGGTGTCCGCGGCCTCCCACTGCGCAGTGGCTGTGGATCCAGTCGGGTTCGGGTGTCTCACTTGGTCTCCATCCGTCCTCTGATGTTTGTCGTCTCTTTCATGCAGCAAGTGCCTGTACTTCTTCTTTAAGATGAGATACTTCTCACCCTGAGACAGTTGGATAAAAACAACATGCCTCTCAAAATAAGGACAAAAAGCACAGTAGCACCCACAGTCCTAACCATCAGATAAAAACCAAGACTTGATTCATTTGAACAAACAGGTGTGCAACAAGGTGTTGGAAACATTTGGGTCCACATTGACATGATGCAGCTGTTGCAGATTTTTCTATTTCTATAAACCACTGGTGTCAAACTGGTCCTCGAGGGCAGGTATCCTGCAGGTTTTTGTTGTTTCCCTGCTCCAACACACCTGACTGAAATGAATGGGTCATGGTGAAGACGTTGACAAGAAGCTTTTGGAGCTATTTGATTTAAATCAGGTGTGTTGGAGCAGGGAAACAACAAAAACCTGCAGGATAGCGGCCCTGGAGGACCGGAGTTTGACGCTCCCGCTACAGACGAATCCAGGAACTGTTTTCTGTGTTGCACCATCTTGCATCGCCGCCATTACTGCGGTGGCGAGTCCTAATTACCTCGCATCTGCTACCACCTGCCGACATTTGTGAAGAAACATCTTCCGTGTCACAGCTCTTGCTTCTACAGCCGTCATCTTTACATGAACCCAACAAAGACCTCCTGTATTGTCTCCAAATTCCTTGTTTACATCCTGAAAATCATGATGTTCTGTACAATCTGAGCTCCGTAGTAAAATCCCTCTGGTTACAGGCAAGTATGGCATGATGCAAAAATGGTAGAAATCCCCAAAGATTGAAACTATTTTTAAAATGTCTCCATTTTCTTCTTGTGGATATCCACTGCAGTTATTTACCTATTTCTTTACTGAAGTTTAATTCTAGTTGGAGCAACTACTTCTCCTTAATTACAACAACTATCGGTTCAAAAAGAGAAAAAAAAGGTGTATTTGAATTTTTTAGAAGCTTTTGAAAACATCATTTCAGATCAACTTTACGAGAAAAATGGAAACCTAACTTGTGATGCCACCTGCTGAAAACACTTGTCTGTGGTTTCATGGTATCTAGTTTCAGTATTTAGAAGTTGAAACCTAATTAAAGCGGGAAATGTAATGCCAGGGGATTTTAACCTAGCGCCTGTATCTGATGAGATACCATAAGGTAAGACAGCTGCACTGGTTCTGTATTTCAGAGTTAAAACGTGTTAAATATAGTTTGAGTGAAGAAGAAATGACAGATTGTGGCTTTTACAAGGGTAAAAAAAAAAGCCCTCTGAGTATCATTGCATGATAAGTAAACTTAGTTTGGGTCTTGGATCTTTCAAAATCTCCTCAATTTGTGAAAATACTTTAAAACTAAAAATAGTTTCCCGAAACCATTAAAACTGCAGCTGCGGTCTCTCTTGGAAACCAGTGGGTACGACAAGTTCTGTTTAAGAAAGAGGTTTGAACCCCTCCCCGTTTAGTCAAAACAGTTTACATGAACCATTGCCAGCGATGACTTATTCACCTGCTCATGCCTCAGCGTGGTGTGGAGATAAGAGCAGAAAGTCCACGTCACCACAGCTTTTCCCACAAAAGGTAAAAGTATTTCAGAAGTTCACTTACATCCTCTGACTTCACCAAGGCAATGCGGTCGATGATGAGCTTGAATTCCTCTCTGTATTTAGCTGCAAGGGAAAATATTTGATGTGAAAAACTGGAAACTAAATAAAGACTCAGCGTTTAATCATGCAGGGATACTTCAATGGTTCAAATATCCAAACGGTCAAATAAGAGGGAAAAAAGGCACAAATAAGCAATGCATAAGAATGAGAGTGCTTTTTTACATGTTCAAATGTGCTTCATATAAAATATGATATAGAATCAAAAGCATTAAAACACTTTCAGAGCAATTTCAGAGTGTTGTTTTTTTTTCATTGTTATTGTTAAGCCACAGAATACAGACCTATGAATTATTAAGCCATAAAAACGGTTCCTAACTCAAGGACGAAACAGATACTCATAACATAGTAAAGAATATTTAGGCACATCTTTTCTACAGACGTTATTTGATCCTATCATTTAAGTTGCCTTTTATGGAAAATTCATAAAACAGTATTTCTGCACCAATGAGGTAATTCTCATTTAGCTGAAACGTGGCATATCTCAGCATGGTGTGTGCAGTCTGTTCTTAAAATATATTACAGGAAACTGGACAAGTGGAGGAGAAAAGAAAAAGTGTCAGGCCTAAAAAGCTATCTATGAACAGAGTCTGAAAGTGATGTCCTGAAGAAATAGGAGAAAGAAATCCAGCAAAGACCTGACACAGAACCTGAGACATGCAGTTTCATCAGAAATGGTCTCCTTGGAAGGATGATTGTTAAGAAGAGCCTGAACTTAAACATTATTAAAGCAGCATCTGGACAGAAAACAGAATATAAAGCAGCCAACATCCAAAGAAGAGCTTTGGGAAGTCCTTCAAGAACTATCCCTGAAGACGACTTAAAGAAATGACGAGAGAGTTTGTTGAGGAAGGTTCAGCTTGTGTTGAAGAATAAAGTTCAGAACAAATGTTCACTTCATCAAACCACATGACCTTCTTCCATGGCTCCAGAGTCCAATCTTTCTGCTCTCTAGCAAACTGAAGCCTTTTTCTCCAGTTAGCTTCACTGATTAGTGGTTTTCTTCTGGCTCTGCAGCTGCTTGAGTTCCCTTCACATTGTTCTTACTTTCACTATTAAACATAGCCCTGAGCTCTACTGTTGTTTTTCTTCCATTTGATTTCACCAAACATTTAATTGATCACCAATCACCATCATTCCGGATGTTTTTCCGACCACATTTCTTCCTGGAAGACGATGGTTCCCCACTTTCCTTCCAGTTTTTAATAATGCGTTGGACAGTTCTTAATCCAGTTTTAGTCGTTTCTGCATCTCCTTAGATGTTTTCTCTGTTTGACGCCAATGATCTGAGCCTTCTGTAACAGACTAACATCTTTTCCATGACCACATGGTTGTTTAAGAAATGAGAAGCTACTCATTGCATCAGCTGGGGTTAAATAACTTGTAGCCAGCCAAAAGGAGTCTCCCATCTATTTGCAGCGTGGAATCCAGGAGAGGACTCCTTTTCTTGTCCAGGCAGTGTATAAAGAAGATGTGGCACAGCACTTTATATCAAGAAGAGTCTGTATTCATGTATATTTGACTAACTAAGCTACGCTCAGTTCAAACTGCAAAAACACCCTGTGGGGTATTAATCTTACATCTAAACAGAGAGGAAGTATTTCCCTCTAACATGAGCAAGTTTCCAAACAGATCTTCAGTTCATCCTCCAAAGAGAAAAACCAGAAGCACTTAAAGACCTACAGCATGGAAAGCACAAGCTGATTGTTTACACCTTTGAGCAGATATTCGGACTCGTGCAGAATGCGTGATAAAGAGCAGACTTTGGTTATCAGGAAGCACAACAGCACAACATTCCCACATTTTCCAGGCGCAGGTATTCCATACATGGCTGTGATGTACCAGGGTGTTCAGCTCTATACAAGTGAAGCATTTCCTTTTTCCTGATGCGCACGGAAAGAATGCTTGTGGTCAAACTGCTGCAGAGCTCACACTGAGAACAACAGGAAATCCAAAGGAAACTGCCACTTACATCTGTCTCAACAACACAGTCCCTCGCTTTGCACAGTGAGCAACACGGCAAACATGCTAGTTATTTATTAGCCAAAACTCTGCACAAACAAGCACCAACACAACCACACATATGTCCCCTCTACATGCTTCCCAGCCATGTCCCAGTTTTGTGATGTGATGAAAAAGCCCCCCGCTTCCTCTGCCCATTAGAGGTCTACATCCAGTCATGCATGTGTACTTAATTATGATTAAAACGCTATCATCACAATTACACCGTGACAAGCCGCAGCCACATGCTACGACAGACTTGAAATGTGTGGGAAGCACTTTTCTAATTGGACAGCCATGTCAGATGGCAGAATATCAAGGCAGCTCTTTAAACCTCTGTCAACAACTGGACTGCTGACATGGCATCTGGACCATACATGCTGTCCATACAAGGTCACTTTGGATAATCATTTGAGGAGGTTAAAACACAGTATGTTTGCATTTCAGCTGAAGCCAAGGGTTAAAGCACTGATGCCTCTCCTCACTCGTTTTTACTGTAATAAAAGCGTCACTAAACAGTCATTATTTAGCTGTTAAGTCTTCTTTAATTGAATGGATGTTAAACTCTTGGCTTTATGAATTGCAATTCACTAAACTGCCGCAGAAAAATCCCATTATTGGTAAATAATCTAAGAGTGCACTAAGGCACTTTTAAAAGAACGAGATTACAGTGTCAAATTAAAAATAAATATCATATTGCTACGCTAACACGCTGCTATGTGATCACTTAGTTCAACAGACTAATGCATGTACAGACTACTTCTACTGCCCACGTGCATTTGCATTTACATTTAGTCATTTAGCAGATAATGAGAGGAAAAACATTCAGGCTTCAGTATACTAAAAAATACTGCTATTTATGGATTTAAAACAACACTACATACATTTCTGACCTTTCAAAACTTTGTGCTTCTGGCTGGTTTTGATGACATACTGACAGTCATTATGCACATTCCTGAAGCCGTTATTGCCCTGCAGCATCCCAAGGCTAAGAAACCACACAACACCTAACTCCTGGGTTACACACCAACAACAGGAAATTAACACGCTAGTTGTTTTGAGCGTCTACGATGGTTGATTCAGCAAAGGAACGTAAAAAGACATTATCAGAGGAAGTGAGGATAAGAAAGAGAGAAAGATCGTACCGGATGTTAAACTAGTCTTCATTAGGGGGTGCCAAAGTGCACAAATCTGGCAAAGTTCAGGGGTGCAGCTTTAAGAAGGAGCATTAAAGGTACAGTGTGTAAGAATGACTGACATGTAGTGGCAAAAATGGGCATAGAAATGGCAAAAGCAAAAGCCAAGCACAGCTATGAATGTATGGTGGCCATTAGTTTGCAAAATTCTTCCAGACAAACATATTTTCATCTGTGGTTGGATCAGAGTTGCAGTAAAGACTGCACTACAGGTAACTAGCTCAAACTTGCATATGTGTACCATCTTCATGCTACACTAAATAGTTATGATATACTGCCTGGCGGCCCTGTGATGGACTGGCGACCTGTCCAGGGTGTACCCTGCCTCTCGCCTGATAGTTGCTGGGATAGGCTCCAACCCACCCGCCACCCTGAACTGGATTAAGCGGTACAGAAAATGAATGAATGATACTGCTTGGCCCAAAAAAAAGTCACCACCTAGATTTAACCAAGCAAATATGGGAAGAGCCTCCTATTGGATAATTACTGCATGGACGGTTATCTTTCAGCTGCAACAAATTATTCAACCCCAACTGATGCAATAGCTTCTCATTTTTTTAAAAACCACGTGGAAAGACATATCCCATGGTCATGGAATAGATTCTCTGTTTCAGAAGAGTTAAATCATTAACATCAGGCAGAGAAAACATCTAAGGAGATACAGAAACGACTAAAACTGGGTTAAGAACTGTCCAACATATTGTTAAAAACAAGAAGGAAAGGAGGGAACCACCGTCTTCCAGGAAGAAAAACATGCGGAATGATGGTGATTGGTGATCAATTAAACGTTTTGTGAAATCAAATGGAAGAAAAACAACAGTAGAGCTCACGGCTATGCTTAATAGTGAAAGTAAGAACATTTCCACATGAACATTGTGAAGGGAACTCCAGGGATTGCGACTAAACAGCTGTGCAGCCAGAAGAAAACCATCAGTGAGGCTAACTGGAGAAAAAGGCTTCAGTTTGCTAGAGAGCATAAAGATTGGACTCTGGAGCCATGGTCATGTGGTCTGATGAGTCCAGATTGATCCTGTTCCAGAGTGATCAGGG